>JAHHZJ010001611.1:0-149187 GCA_021437245.1 Aegilops speltoides
TTGCTGGACAAGACAACAACGCGCGTGCTGTTTCTCCAGAAAAAGAGACAACAACGTGTTTGGCTGAACAAAAAAAGACAAAAAACAGGAAAGCACATCTATAGGTGGTCCACAAATAGTTGTGATGTCATCTTAGATGTGAGATAATATATCTCACATCTAGATGAAATATAGACAGACCCCACCCCAAACGGTCCGTTTTTTGACCCAAAAATAAATCCTCAAAACCCCAAATAAACATTAAAAACAACTCGAAAATATTTAACACATACATTAAAACATCCACAATACCCAAGTTGGCACATTAATATAAATAAGATAATTTAAAACATTTAAATAAAAAACATAAAAGGCCGTCGCCACCGCCGTGGCCACCGTTGCCTGCCGTCGCCACCGTCTACTCCTCGTCGTTGTCCTCGTCGTCGGTGAGGTCGACGTATGGAGGTGGCTGTAGAAGGTGGGTTGGCGGCCCGCCGGCGGAGTCGCTTTCTTTGTCTTGCGGCTGCGCGTGGCGCTGCCACGACTCTTCTTGGCGGGATGGTGACCAGCGGTGGCGTCCACCTTGGGCGTGCACGGCACGGTCCACGACCACGTCCAGGACTGCCCGACCAATGTTGGGTTCCATCCCGTCGGCTCCTCCATCGCCACCTCTGGCCGCGCCTCCTCCATGGCCTCCTCCTTGACGTACGCATCGAGATCGGGGAAGGCGACGTCGTCGGTCGCTGACAGAGCCAACATCTCCTCTCCCATTGGCGCTCGTCGGGGGTGTGGACGGACTCCTCCATCACCTGCAGCATCAGCTCCTCCTGCTCGGCGACCGTCATTCGCTCGGGGGGTGGCGAGCAGGGGCGGAGCTCTGTTGGGGCTAAACCGGGCCATGGCCCGCCCAGTTTTTTCATGCATATTTTATACCTATACGCTTCGTAGCCCACTAGGCCACGAGACGAAGGCATTGTCACGACTAACGCCGCTGCCGCCTGCATCTCAGGCGATGATCTCGTGTCTACAGCCAAGGCAGCCCGTGAGGCCTCACCATGCAGATCGGACGACCTCCTCGCTGCTAAACGCATGCTTCCTGCTGCTTGCTCTATGGCTCCGCCCAAGTCCACGCGACCTCGCCGTGGCAGCTCCTCCCTCCCCCTCCCGGCTCCATCCTCCGCACCTGCTAGTGTCTCGGCCCCGACCATCAGGATCCTACCGTGGTGCCGCCCAGATGCCTTCGACCCCGAGTCCGCTGACTGCTCTAATCTGCTGCGCTACCAAGCAGGACTACTGGTCTACTGCCAACGCTGAGTAGAGCTCGATGTTCACCTCCGGACCACCGTGTCGCCGAGTCTAATTATCACCGGAGCAGTGAATTTCTGTTATCCATCAATTGAACTGAGCATGGTAATGCATTTCATTATCAATTCATATGTGGAAATATTAGATAAAATATATTTTTTCTTGGTAAATCAGCGGGTTGTTCGTACCTAATGCATAACATTTTTTGTGAAGTGCATTTTAGTGTAAGAAGATCATTTAATCAAGGCGTAATAAGGTTATCATTAGTATCTTCTCAGTAACTTGGTAACATATACGATGAAAATTCAGTGATAACAAAAGGTGACGAGTATTTACAAATGCCTAACTTTTTTTGCTCTTCTTTAGCTTGCCCGCCCAACTTTTTCTCTGAAGCTCCGCCACTGGTGGCGAGCACGGAGACAGGGACGGCGTAGGTGTGAGCCCGCGTGCGGCCGCGCGACTGGGGCGCGCTGGGAGCTAGCGCGCAGCGATCAGCGGGTGGCCGTCGCGGGCTCTGCGGACGGCCTGCAAAGTAGGACTGCCGCCGGATGTCGTGCTTGTCGCGAAGCCACATATCCCACAAGTCCACGGCGTACCTCCAGTCGTCGATGAAGTCCGGGGGCAGGCGGGCGTGGGGACGATGGATCTCGTCCCGGCGGGCACGACCGCTCACTGGGACCGGGACAGGCATGCGATCCGCGGAGAGGTGCCAGTTGTTGAGGAGGGGCACGTTACCCCACGGGCAACGGCATGTGCGTCTCCTAGTAGCACTAGCACACCCCTGCCGTGACGTACAGACGCCGACGAGGTGGGGTGCCGCCCGGCGAGACATGAAATGGGGGCGGTGGCGGTGGCGGTGGAGGTGGAGATGGAGGCGGAGTGGGGAGCGGCGACGGCGATCGGACGACAGCCCTGCCTCGTGGTCATGCCTCATCTTGCGGCCGAGGAACCATCGCCTCACCATTTTCGCTGGCGGAGATGTGGATGAGGGCGAGGGTTTGTTTGGGTCAGGGCTCGAGGAGGCAAGACGGCCAGGGAGTGAAAACTGTGGACTGGCCGGTCCATTTTAAACCAAACGAACGCGGATGGACATGACGGGGTCGCACATTGAGTTGGCCTCAGGCCTGCACGGCGCGGCCCGCTCGACACGTACGCACATATTGGCTTAACCAGTGGCAGTACGTGAGGTGACGGCCGGACAATCACCCAAGGACGGCAGCCGCGCCGCCTGCCATGCTCGTACTGATCGCATGTGGTAACAGTGCGGCGTGATGGAACCGGTGATACATGGGTTGCGTCAGCCGGCGCCGGCCGCCCGGCCCCATGCCCAGAGGCCAGAGCTGCATGGCGATGCGCCGCTCGCTAGAAGATAGTAGTACAGGTTTCTCCCGGGGCGGTGGGTTGGGCGGCTGGGTCCCCGGGGCGGCGGGGAGAGGCATATATCCATCCCATTTTCCCTGACCCCTATCGCGAATTAAAAGGGGCGGGTACGGCTCGGCCCCTTTTCTTTTCTCCCCCTTTGCTTGAGCGGACGCCCGCGCCGCCGTCGCTGGCTTTCCCACTCGGGACGGGAGGGGAGGCTTTCTTCTTGCCGCGCGATCCATTCATTAATCAAGCAAGTGGAGGCGTACGCACGAGATGGCGTGGGCTGACGCCCGCACCTCCAACGCCAAGTCGGCCCGCCCGTTTCGTGGCCGAGAGGCCGAGACGATCCGGCCGTGTCGACCTGTGATGGAAAATGGAATTGTTTGGCATGGAATAAACCGCACGCTTCGTCCAAGTTATAGCCTCTCTGCACAAGGAAACAGTCATTTCGTGGGTTTTCTTTCCTTGCCGTGCCATCACAGGCAAAGCAAACGCTCTTCTCTACTGCCTAGTCACTAATCTACTACTGTAGTACTGGAGTAGTTGTGTAAGTTTTAGGAAGATTTTTGTTGTGAGTTGGAGTGTAAAGAGGGAGACGCACTGTGTTCTCCACGCACGGGTAGAAATTCAGTACGGGTCCAGAACGGAGTAGGAACGCAAGAGAGATTGTCAGAACGGCACAGCAAAATTTGTGGAAACCGGAACTTTTCTATTGCATCGATTCGATTATTACAGGGTACATGTGATGATGAAAGTACATCTCTATCTGAACTCGAACACACTTGGTTCTGACGGTCCACCCAAGGATCAGCGGCCAGGATGATATCGTCACCGAAAGGCTCATCCTCCGCATCCACTTCATGTTCATCACTTGAAAGGGTGCCGACGACAGCTACGTCTTCAGCTGGCACCGCCGGGGACCCGAGCACTTTGCTTGGCGCCCTGCTGGACACATCAGCTGGCCCCTTGGTTGCTGCTGGTGAATCGCAAGCTTCGCACTGCTCGCCGAGCACGTCGATCCAGCCTTCGTCGGAGTCCCAGCCCGGCAAGACGGAGCACGACAATGACTTGATCCTCTCGCACGGGCTCTCTGAAACCTCCTCCTCCTCCTCTTCCTCTTCGGTCTCCGATTCCCAGAATGCGGCGTCGAGCGTGCTCTTGGGAGAGACCCACCTGGCCTTGGCCTCCCCTGCCTGCAATGCCACGAACGGATGCTCCAGGAGCTGCGCCGCCGTGCAACGGTCGCGGGCGTTCCTCGCGAAGCACATGGAGAGGAAGCTCTTGGCCTCCGCTGACAGCCACGTGGGCACCTCCGGCACGGCGTCCGTGTACCCAATCCGGTGGACGGCGGCAAGAACGTTGTCCATCTCGCTCCACGGCGCGCGCCCGGTGGCCATCTCGACGACCGTGCAGCCGAGAGCCCACACGTCGGCGGCCGGCCCCTGCTCCTCCCCTCGGGCCACCTCAGGGGCCATGAACGCCGGCGTGCCTCCGATCGGCCTCGCCTCGCCGAGCGTCCTCGCGCACCCGAAGTCGGCGATCTTGGCGCGCCCGTCGGCGCCGAGCACCACGTTCCTCGACTTGACGTCGCCGTGCACGAGCGACTTGCCGTGGATGTATGCCAGCCCGCGCAGGACGTCCGCCGCGTACGCCCGGATGGCGCGCTCCTCCAGGCGGCCCCCATTCCTCGCCACCTCGTCGGCGAGCGAGCCGCCGGGGGCGAACTCGAGGAAGAGGTGGTAGGAGCCGTCGCGGTCGCCGGCGCCGCCGATGCAGCCCACGACGTGCGGCGAGCAGAGCCCGGAGAGGATCCCCTGCTCCCGGCTCAGCTGCGCCGCGTCCGCCCCGCGCACGGACTTGACCGCGAACAGCTCCCCCGACGCGGCGTCGGCCGCCAGGGTGACCACGGCCCCCGACGCGCCGCAGCCGAGCGTCCGCAGGCGAGTCCACTGCCCGCTCACGGCGATTGCCATTCTTGCTTGTCTGTGTGTGTGGTTGCTCCGGGATGGGATGCGGTGGTGCAGAGCCGGCGATCTTCTCGTTGTTGTTTTTGTTTGGTGTGGGTTGGGTTCGGGTGGCCTGTGGTTGCGCGCGTTTATATATCCATGGAAGCGGGTTAGGAGGGGAAGGGGAAGGAGAAGACGACTTGGAGCTAATTGGGTGGGGATTAGATTAGGGGGCCGATCGGGGCGGGGAAGGTGTTTGGTGTGTGTCAATGCTCAACTTGGCGAGGCAGAAAGCGTGGCTTGTGCGTTCTACCCACGCGCGGCAATTGGACGCTGTTTCTTCTCCATCTTTTTTCCGTGCGTTTGTGTGGGTGGGAACGCGCGGCGGCTCATGTGGTCAATCAACCGACGGCCGCCCGCGCCTGACGCTCGCTCGCTCGCTGCACATGCCGCCGTCAAACGCATCTATCTCCTCTCCTCTCCGCCAGTCGCCACCAACGGCAGCACTTGGCCCATGCATCCCACTGTCATTGTTATTTTTGCCCGCTCTCAGCGAATCAATCTACTCGCAGCATTGTTTTTGTGGCGGTGCAGCAATACAATATGCTCTCCTTTGTGTGAGGCCAAAAAATACAATATGCACTCTGCGTTCCGCGTGTTTTTTTCAGAAAACTGAGAACGAGGAACACGAGATTGGAAAACCGCCAGGGCGATCCTGCTCTGCATTCTATAACGGGGGGGCGTACCGCTCGTGATTTTCGTGTGATTAAATGGGATTCACGAGCGGCAGTACAGAGCAAAAATAGACTCTTATGTTTTGAGCCAAAATAGATGCAAGTACTACTCCTACATGTGAAGCACGAGTGTGGTTAGTGCAATAGGGTGTGTCTGTCAGTGTCAGGTCAGCTGCGTGATGCGACGGCCTCCTCTAACCTAATTAATCCGCGGCTGGCGCCGGTTGAGGTCGTTAATTCCGGGTCAGTTGAGTTCATCGGCTCAGCCGTGCCCGCCCACTTAAATCAGCGGTGCCGTGCCGCCGCACCGGTCAAGATTGGACGTGCAACGCCCGTAGCCGTAGTGGCTCCTTGTTCTCGGTCAGAGACGATCGGATCAACTGCCGAGAAAGCGGAATGCCGCGACACCAGTGGCTGGTGATTCGGCTCGCATCAGAGGGAAGAACTCCATTCTCTCCTCCGTGTTAATAACAATCGTGTAAGCGTGTCAGAGGCGAAGGTCAACGCGTGCGCCCAAAAGGGGCTTTGGGTGCATGCTTTGACATTGTGGCTTGTGAGTCTGCAACAGAGTAATGATATATCATCGGAGTAAGGACAGGTTTGCTCCACCAAACCCACCGTTGAACTTGGTGGGTAGGAGTACTTGACCTCCACGGTCACACTACTATACACTCGGCAATATCCTACTAAGTTATTCTGCGGTAGACTGAGAAGAAATCAAATTTCGGTCAGGATTCAAAGATAAGAACAGAGACCTCAACAATGTGACCGACTCCTCCTAGAGTTGGTGCCTTTCACCCACCTCTGTTTATAGCTATGTACAGTACGTACATTGCAGCAGTGCATTCAACCGCTGTCACCGATCGAGGCTGTGCAAATTGCGAATGCGCTCGGCCACTGTCTGCTAGTGCCAATGCCAATTGCCAGTAGGAGTAGTAGTTCCAGGCTGTGCAAAACACTGTTCACATATCTTATCCTCTGCTCCTAGCCGGCTCCTCATTCTCAGCGATCCATGCTTACGGTTTGATCGTGCAGACCCAGCTGATTCCCTGTCTCCCGGCCGAAAAGGGAAACCCCCAGCTCGCACACTGGCATGGTGAATGCCACGACATACTTACGGCGGCCGAAAAGGACCAGCAAACTGGGATATGCGTCAGATGCACCGCTCCTTCCATTCCGATGCTCGACGCCTCACGGTGCCGGCGCCCTGTCGGCCCCTCCCTCTTGCTCGATCCATCTGGAGCGGCGGTGGTGGGACGCGTCGGACGGACGTGCGTGCGTGCGCCCCAGCACGGCGCAAACTGGCAAGCTGGCGAGTGGACGCACATCCGATTCATCCACTCCGTCGCAAAGCGGCGGAGAACACGTATGACATGGTCACCACGCACACACAGCGCCGGGGCACCGCCGATCCGGATCGAATCAGGCGCCGGATTCGGTTCGGCGGCAGCTCGCGCCGGTCGGTTTGGCCCCAGACCGCGCTTGTCGGCGATGCCCGCACGTTGCGAACGCGTTAGATCTGGAGCGAGGCAGGCGCGCGAACCTACCAATATCTGGAGATCTGCAAGAAGAGGGCTCACGTTGCCGCGCCGAACTCGACGCTCGGCTCGAGTTCAACGGCCCACCCAGGTCAATACGCGCCAGAATGCAGGCAGCTGCGCAAGTCAAGTGTTCGCTACGGTCTATGCATATATACTACTAAAAAGTCTTCAAAGTGCTAGTAGTAGCCTCACCATCCTAGTAGTATGAATATGAATTTACATTAAACTGCACATGATCACATTAGCGTTTTCTTCCAGAATTCCAAGGCTAGCTGTTCCACTGGCCATTTGTTGAACCATGCGCCAGTTGGAACTATACTACCATTCCTTTTGGTTGAACCGGCTCTAGGCCTGGAGCAGGTCAACCATTTTCACATTTTCTTATACTTGGTCATATGCGTCCGAAGAAAGAACGAACTGACGAGTGATGATTTCTGTCTTTTTACCCCGTTTCTGTTTGACCGACGTGTCCACGAAGATGACATGAATGTGAGGAGGCTGCTGACAGAACATCGCACGGGATAGGGGACGGGGCATGTCTCTGTGGTTTATCAGCCGAAACGACGTGATTTGATTTCAAGCAGACAAATCAAGGAAGTGATGGATCATTGACACAGATGCTCCGCACCATGCCATATGCTATGCTATGGAAGAGAAGTGACATGGAAGAGAGACGCTGGAACCTGGAACCGAACCCTATCCTCTGAAACAAAGCCAGGTCGCATGCTAGAAAAGTGTCACGGTTAAACAAACCCATCTGTGTTGAGTGACGGTGCACCCACCATCTGGGTTGCAGGCCGCAGCTGTAAAGAGACCACAAACCTGCAACAGTGCCTTAACTTGGACAAATATGCCATTTCGCTTCATATCCAGTGTGCCGTGGTTTATCGCACAAGGGGCCAAGTGTTGAATACTATCTACTGCGACGGGAAATCTGACAGGGAAATTTGTTTTTTCTACTACTTGGATAGGATGAGAGGAGCCCAATTGTGCGTTTGCTTTTCAGTTATTATTTGCCGAGGAGTGCAGATTTCAGCATCAGCTGGGCCCAATCAAGAGGCTTTGAGAATACATAAAATGTTGACGATCCCGCTTTGTTTTTTGTTTTTGTTTTCAACTTGAAGAATCAGTTGCGAGTTACCCTTTTGCTCTCTTATGATGAACGAACAAATGATAGATTATGTTGATCCCTGCTAAAGGCAACTTGAACACTCCGCTTTTTTGTTGCGCATGTCGAAAGACAAGGAAATGCACAGCTTTGACACTTTCCAATACCACTTAATAATTTGTTGGAGATTCAAGCAAGACTTGAAGATGGCCTTGAGCTCCCCAATCGTCAGCGAGGCGTTGACGTTGGCGACTGGCCGGGCTTTTAGTGGCTGTAGTGGAGTCAACGTCTAATCTAAGGGAAAAAAGAGGAGACAACCAAAAAGATATCATTAACATAGTCAATGCCTCATTAAAAAGATACTTATCATTGACATGTATCGGCCGGCGGTGGGCTGATGGCCAGCTACTTTTCAGACTTGAATACAAGAATTAGCAACTTGGTACTAGCAGGGTAGTAGTTATGGTTATGGCCTTGGGTTAGTACGTAAGGCCGTCCTGATCGCAATAGAAATATCGTCTCGGCCTAACTCCGTCGCATTACTGGCTCGGTAGTCAATCGCATGCCTGGCCAAAAGGCCGCTGGATAACGGGATAAGGCATCTGGGATTCTTGGCTGGGAACTGAACCCTTGAGGATCTGGCAGCTGAGCAGCCGGCCTCTTTTGGTTGAGCGGAAGCACTAGTTACTACTACCTCCTGAGTCAGGTCACTGTGTAAAGCCTGGAGCAGCAAGCCCAGTTGCGGAATAGAAGAGCAACTAGACTGTGTACCTCTTGTCAATTTGTTGGTGGTTGCTGGGTGCTGATGGTGAGCCCACTGCCGTTTGCTTTTTGAGCCTTCACTAGTTATATATAGTCATGTCACGACCGTGGGTTAGAAGGGGTCGCCGGCGGCGAGGTAGCTAGCGACCGGAGCAGGGTAGCGCGTTCATGGCGAGAGGAAGGGGGAAAGGAGAGCAGCTCGGGATAGGATAAGAGCAGGAGAGGGGAAAGATAGACGAGAGGCTCAGAATGATTTCAATTTTCAAAACTTGACTGTTACAGAGACACTCGCTTGCTTATAAACCCGCAAGCCTACGCAACGCCACACGGCCCACTGGCTCCAGGCCATACACGGCCCACCACACGGCACGCCACGCCCATTCAATTCTTCCCGCTTCCACCAGAGCTCCCTCGCCTCTTCTTGTGTCTGTCAGCACTGTCTGAACCTGATGTCATCGCCTCGGCACTTCCAGTACCCGCCCCTGAAGAACCAGCGTGTCCCCATGCTGGTGCAGCTGGAAACCTCTGCTTGAGCACCTCGTAATCTTCCCACGTAGCCGCTAGCTGATCAATACCCTTCACAAACTTCTTGTCCTCTCGGTCTTTCTTAAACTGCAAGTATTCCTGTTTAGTAACTGGTCTAAAACGGAGTGATTCCGCTCCTAGTCCTAGGCGTTCACCTTCTCCCTTGTATTCAGGAAACACCTGCAGAAGGCGGGGATCGAATTTGATAACATAGTCCACGATGTACTTCCAATCAGCTTCCTTTTTGAAATGTTTTTCATTGAGACCTCGTTGCAATGCATGTATAATTAGATTATCAATAAGAAATTGTTTGCCGGTATGGTAGCCCACTTAATTAGCACTTGCAAGTGAGAGGTGTTGCCCTTCTTGACTAGACGGCGATCCAGAATCTCTTCAGGAAAAACGCCAGGAGCAGACAAATCGATCGGAACAGGCAACGACGAAAACACTGGTGTATGATCTGGCACATGGTTCTTCAGTTGTGACACATGAAAAACAGGGTGCACTTGACTGCCTCGCGGTAATTCCAGACGATAAGCTGTTGTTCCAATCCTGTCCAGTATTTTGTAGGGCCCAAAATACTTGATGCCGACTGCGGCAAGGCAGTTCTGTTCACAATCGACAAGCAGAGATCGAGTGTAAGGTCAGTAGTAAGTACACCATCTCCCCGACAGAAAATTCTCTCTCAGAGCGTTTTTTGTCAGCAAAATGCTTGTATTTACACTGAGCTCTAGTCAAGTGCTCTTTGAGTGCTGTAGTGTGTTGAGTATGATCTGCCAGCCAAGTATTCACATCTGAGTTGAGAGAGGTTGGATGTCCCAGTAGCTGTCCCATGTTAGGAGCACACCCATAGAGGGCTTTGTAAGGTGTACACCCCAGAGATGAATGATATGAGGTGTTATACCAAAATTCAGCCTGAGGAAGCCACACTGCCCACTTTGCTGGAAACTCATGCACTGCACATCTTAGGTACATCTCAAGGCACTGATTTACTCGTTCTGTTTGACCATCTGTTTGGGGGTGATATGTTATACTCATTTGCAGTTCAGTGCCCCATACTCGAAAGAGCTCCTTCCAGAATGCACTAGTAAAATTTTTGTCCCTGTCAGACACAATAGTCAAAGGCAGACCATGCAGCTTAACTATATTGTTCAAAAACACCTTGGCAACAAAGGATGCAGTGAACGGATGTTTCAAAGGCAGAAAGTGTCCCACTTTGGTGAAACGATCCACCACCACTAATATAGAAGAGAAGCCCTCAGATTTTGGTAGTCCTTCAATGAAATCCATACTGATGGACTGCCAAGGGCTATCAGGCACAGGCAAAGGCTATAACAGACCTGGTACTTTGCATAATTCATGCTTTGCTTGTTGACAAGTTCCACATTGTTTGACAAAATTTTTCACATCAATCTTCATACTTGCCCAACTGAACAATTGTTTAACCCTGTGATATGTTGGCAAAATTCCAGAGTGACCCCCCACAGGAGTAGAATGGAAGGCCTGGATCAATTTAGTTTGCAGTCCAGTGTTGGCCCCCACCCATATCTTGTGATCCTGTTTTATCAACCCTTCCTGTAACTGGAATCCAGGGCAAGCACTAGGATCCACTGCAAGCTTTTGCAGCATGGATAGAGCCACATGGTCTACAGAATAAGAATTTAGAACTTCCTGCACCCATATAGGTTTGCTTGTGGTCACATTCTAAGTAGCAAACAGATGTGCAACCCTGGACAAGGCATCAGCAGCAGTATTTTCCACCCCTTTCCTGTACTGTATGGAGAATTGTAAGCCCACCAACTTAGTCATTGCTTTCCTCTGCAGATCAGATGTCAGGTTTTGATCACTCAAATGACATAGGCTTTGATGATCTGATTTTATAACAAAAGGTGCTCTGGCCAGGTATGATCTCCACCTGTCAATAGCCATCATAATTGCCAAAAATTCCTTCTCATAAATGGATTTCTTTTGGCTGGTCACTCCTAGAGCTTTGCTATAATAAGCCACAGGATGGCCTTCCTGAGATAACACAGCTCCTACACCAGTGTTACAAGCATCTGTCTCCACAGTGAATGTTTTCTCAAAGTTTGGTAAAGCTAGCACAAGTGTGTTACTCATAGCTTGCTTGAGAAGTTGAAAAGCTTGTTGAGTTGCATCAGACCATTCAAAAGCATGTTTCTTCAGTAGGGCTGTTAGTGGTTTTGCCAACAATCCATAGTTCTTCACAAACTTTCTGCAATACCCAGTTAGACCCAAAAATCCTCTGAGTTCAGTCACATTTGTAGGCACAGGCCACTGTAGCATTACCTCAGTTTTTGTAGGATTTGTAGCCACCCATTTGTCAGAGATTATGTGGCCTAGATACTCCAGGGACTGTTGTGCAAAAACACATTTGCTTTCTTTGACAAACAACTGTTGTTCCTTAAGTATATCAAAAACTGACTGAAGATGTTCTAAGTGTTCCTCCAAAGTAAAACTGAACACAAGAATGTCATCCATGAATACCAAGACAAATTTCCTGTTTGCTCCAGCAAATATGAAGTTCATGACACACTAAAAAGTACCAGGAGCTGTAGCTAGACCAAATGGCATAACTCTGAACTGGAACTGCCCATGGTGTGTTTTAAAAGCAGTTTTATACTCATCCTCCTCTTTCATCCTGATTTGGTGATACCCAGCTCTCAGGTCTAATTTAGAGAACCACTTAGCCCCTCCTAACTCATCCAGAATCTCATCAGTTACTGGCATAGGAAACTTGTTTTTAACTGTCACTGCATTTAATCTCGTGTAGTCCACACAGAACCTCCAAGTGCCATCTTTTTTCTTGACCAAGAGCACAGGAGCAGCAAATGGGCTCATACTAGGTGTGATCAGACCACTATCCAACATTTCCTTTACTTGTCTCTCAATCTCATCCTTCTGTAAAGGAGAGTATCTGTAAGGCCTGCAATTCACAGGCACAGTATTTGGCAGTAAATTGATATTATGGTCAATAACTCTGTGTGGAGGCAGACTGTGAGATTCTTGAAACACTTCCTTGTTTCTGTCCAAAACCTGTTGGACTTCAGCTGGGATTTCAGTGGCAGGTGCCATTACTATTCTGTTTAGTAAGGCAGTAGCCCACACTTCATTCCCTCTTTCCCACTTCAGCAACTGATCAGCAGAAACTTCAGTAATTTCTTCTTGTTGGGCAGGCAGTACTCCTTGCAACCTAACTGTCTGTCCTTCATATTGGAACTGAATCCATTTGTCTGCCCAGAGACATTGCATGACACCCCACTGTTCCAACCAATCCATACCTAGTATAATGGCATGCCCTCCTAAAGGCAACACTTGCATAGCATTGGTGAAACTGTGGCCCTGCATCCACCAAGTGACTCCAGGTGCTACTTCAGTGCTCTGAATAATGTTTCCATTAGCCACTCTCACTTGCATTGGTTGTTTTAGTGTTTCAGTTTTGACTGCAACCTTGCTCAGTAATGCCTGATCCACAAATGTGTGTGTGCTGCCCGAGTCCACTAAGATCAACACCACTTTGTTTCCCACAAGAGCTCTCAATTGTATTGTTTTCGGATGTGCTACCCCTGACATAGCTGTAGCTGAAATTGTGGCACACTCCTCTGGTCCTCCTTGCACTAAAGCATCCAGTACAGCATCAGAGATTATTTCATGTGGGTCTACTAGTTCAGCTGCTTTGAGTTGAGCACCAGGTGCTGGTGCTTGGTTGCACATATGGCTAGGAGCAAATTTCTCCCCACATTTATAACAGAGTCCATTCGCTCGACGATATTCCTTTAGTTGTTTGGCTTTCCACAAATCACCTGTAGCCAGGCTGGACTTGTTCTCTGTCTTTGCATATTGTGCCTTGGGAAAACTGGATTTGGTGGATTTTCGTTGCAAAAGTAAACCCTCTTGAACAGATGCATAAAGAGCTACGAGTTGCACATTTGATGGAATTTGCAGTTCCACTGCTGATCTGAGTTCCTCCTTGAGCCCCATGATAAATCTAGTGACTAAGAATGTATCACTGATTGTAGGCTCATATAACTTGATTGTGTACACCAACTGTAAGAACTGTTGCTTGAATTCCTCCACAGTAGCTGTCTGTTTGAGCATCATCAGGTCCTTCATCTTTTGGCGATACACATTCACGTCAAACTCTTGCAAAATTGCCTGACAGAATTGCTCCCAAGTGTGCAACGCACCTGTCTGCTTAAATGCTTGGTACCAGTGAGCTGCATTGTCTGTCACATAGAGCGAGGCTGATGTGACTTTAAAACTGTCAGGTATGTGGTACAGCCTGAAGAACGCCTCACACTTATCCAGCCAAATGCGCACATCAGACCCATCAAACCTTGGAAAATCCATTTTCAGCATCCACTGGCGCTTTGCCGTATGTTCCTCCTCAGCCGGTAGCACAGGGGACTGAAATTCGACAGGTTTGATCGGTACCTGAACTGGACGCGGTGGAGCACGATTTATGAACCCAGGGCCAGCCCCCAATATGCCATCCGACACTTCTGATGCTATGGGAGAAGAACTCTTGCCCATCGTGTGCTGCTTCCCCGTCTGAATCGCATGGAAGTGCGTCTGCTGCACTTGCCCCAGTGTGTCGCAGGATAGGTCAACCTTGACCTGTACCTGATCCAGCCTAGCGGACTGCTCGGAAATCTTCGCGTCGAGGGCTTCGAGCTGTGCACAAATTCCGTCCACCGCTTCCCATTTGCTCTGGGCCGTGCGCAGCTCCACGAATTCCTTGAGCATCCGCTCCTGAAACGCTTCCATCTCGTCGGCAATGAATCGCGTCTGCGGATTGGGCTTGAAGGTCGTCGTCGTCGCGGATTTTCCCGAATCAACCCATCTCAGGTCAGGGATTACGTAGATCGAACCCTAGGGTGATCCGCCATCGTCGCCTCGGATTTGTTGGGTACGAGACGGGAAAAAAAATTTGCGCGACGCGAAGCGGTGGAGAGGATCTACGGCTCTGATACCAGACTGTCACGACCGTGGGTTAGAAGGGGTCGCCGACAGCGAGGTAGCTAGCGACCGGAGCAGGGTAGCGCGTTCATGGCGAGAGGAAGGGGGAAAGGAGAGCAGCTCGGGATAGGATAAGAGCAGGAGAGGGACAAGATAGACGAGAGGCTCAGAATGATTTCAATTTTCAAAACTTGACTGTTACACACACACTCGCTTGCTTATAAACCCGCAAGCCTACGCAACGCCACATGGCCCACTGGCTCCAGGCCATACACGGCCCACCACACGGCACGCCACGCCCATTCAATTCTTCCCGCTTCCACCAGAGCTCCCTCGCCTCTTCTTGTGTTTGTCAGCATTGTCTGAACCTGATGCCATCGCCTCGGCACTTACAAGTCAGACATGGCCTTGTGTTCGGCTCTGGGATTGGTGGTTGAAGGGGCTCCCCCACTCTTGATAAATCACCTCGTGTGTGGTGAAATCTTAGTTTTTTCTCGCAAGTATTTTCTCGGGGATAATAGGAACAGACTTCATACAGAAGACAAAGACGACGACAACAACAACAACAACAACAACAATGAGTAATGCAATAAATTTTAAATTGTTACATGTTATCCCAAAGATTCACTACTTTTACTCTGTCCGTAGAGATCTCGGCAAGAAAACTTCAACCTAGAGAAGTCATCAGAAATATGGAAAACCATATTTATCACTTCCGGCGAAAGAATGTCGACGTAGCGCATATGGGGCTGCTCAACTAGTCTGATCGCCATGTGATCATTGCTGGTCCATCGGTTATTTTTATTCCCATTCTGTTCTTCTACTGTATATGTTTAGTTCCTTAATTGTTTTCATTGGTTTTCTTCAGGTTTTATTTTTATGTTTTACTTTTCCGTTATTATATTTTCACTTTCTTAAAAATTCATAATTATTTCACAAAAAGTAAAATAATTTCATGAACATTTTCTGAATTCCTGATCATATTGTAATACAAGTATATTTTCAAAATTCGAGACCATTTTTAAAAGTCACAAGTGTTTTATAAACTTCATGAGAATTTTGAAATATTTTTGAAATTGTGTTTTAAATATGTGAACATTATTTTAGTTACGTTTTCGAAAAAATCAAGAATAACTTTTGAACATAAATTAAAATTTAGAATCATTTTTAATTAATGAACACTATTTTATATTTGCAAGTATTTAAAAAATTATTGATCATCTTTTAAATTGCTAAAAAAATTATCTTGTAATAACAATTCTTTTACTTTGTGAAAAAACGGTACTCCCTCTGATCCAATCAATGGAAATTGCTTTAATACAAATTAATTGATTATTTTACTAAATTTATTGTAAAGCAGCGTTAGTTACTTTGGATCAGAGGAATTAGCTATTTTCTTAAACCCCCAAAGAAAAGAAAAGCGAAAGAAAAGCGGTAGAGAGGAGCGTTACAGGTAATGCCTTACTGGGTTGTTGCCGGCGCTATTTGATGGCATAGACAGAGGGTCAAAGAGAAGGCCTCTTAGCATGAGAATAATATGGGCTAATTGGTTTTCTACCAACATTTGGCAAAATTGAAAGTTGGCAACACTTGACAACATTTTGTGATACTGGCAACGAAAATTGGTAATCAACCAATCTCTAGCCAACATTTGGCAGTTGCCAAAATTTGGCATACCAAGTTTTGGCATCAAACTAATTAGGCAAAGCTATGTCTCGCTTATAGTGAGGCCTAGCATGCTCTCGCGTCAAACTCCACTCTAAACGGGCCGGCCTAGGCGGTGGGAGGCGACAACCTCATTTTCTCCTTAGTTTTGTTTATACTTCCAAATATTCCAAATAAATATACTATAAAATAACTTACATATTTTTTTTTAAAAAATGTTAATAAAGAATTTCTTTTCTTAAATATTCCTTTTTATGTATACGAAAGAGGCATAATATGCGTCAACAAAGTAGATCATATATGTTAATCACGCAGTTAAATTCTTGTAAACAAATATTTGAAAAATATTAATCAAGCATTTGAAAAATGTTAAATGTGTATACAAAAATGTTGTCCATGTAGTAAGAAAATGTCAAACTAGTATTTAAATTTTTGTAATCAAACATTTGAAAATGTTGAAATGTGTATAGATTTTTTTGACCATGTATTAAACAAATTTGAATTTTTATTTACAAATTTAATCAAGCATTTGAAAAATGAAAAAATGTGTATAGAAAAATATTCACCATATACTAAAAATGTTAACCAAGCATTTAAAAATGTTAAATATGTATAAAGAAAATGCTTCCCATCTATATGAGAAAACATATACAAAAATATATAATGTGTGTGAAATAAGTTGACATTGTGGTAATCAAGCATTTGAAAAAAAGTTAAATAAGTATTTGAAAATTGTTAATTATATTTTTTTACCATGTATTAAAATACTGTTAATCTTGTATTTAAAAATGTAATCAAGTATTTGAAAATATTAAAATGTGTATAGAAAAAATGGTGACCATGTATTAAAAAGTTAATCTTGTATTTTAAAAATGTTAATCAAGGACTTTAAAAATGCTTAAAAATGTAAATAGAAAATATTTTGACCATGTATTAAAAGGATGTTTTTAAGCAAATGGTATTAAAAGGATGTTAAACTTGTATTTTCAAAATGTTATTATAAATATGTTCTTGACATACACGAAAAATGTTGAACGAAACCAAAAGAAACAAAGAAAAAGGGAAAACCGAGAATAAAAAGGCCAAATGAGATAAAAAAGGAAAATAAAAGCTCACTCCAAACCAAGAAACAAAGAGAAAAAAACCCACTCCAACCCAAGAAAGAAACAAAAAAACAAAGAAAAAGAATAAAAAATGAGAAAGAAAGGAATAACGGATGAAAACCATAAAGGAAAACACATAAAAAAGGAAAGAATCCGAAGAAATCTGGTGAAAGAGACGGGAATTAAAGAATACCAAAGAGAATTAACAAAAATGGAAGAAAGACACAAAGAAAACTGAAGAAAAAAAAATGAAAATCTAGTGAAAAATGAGAAAAAACAAGGAAAATAAAAGAAAGAAAAGAAAAAAAAAATCCGGTGAATACCTAGAAAAAACAAAGAAAACCAAGGAGTAAAGAAAATCCAAAGAAAACTGGTTATAAAATAAAAACAATAAAAGTAAAATAGACGTAAACAAAATAAAACCCCCAATAGAAAACCGAAGCAGCTAAGATACAACGAGCAAACTACAGTGAACGAATAACTTATATAATAGACCGGCCAACTGGCGATGCGCCTGGCGCGAGAGCTAGTTCCATCGAGATATAACTCCTGCGCTATTTGGAGGGCGTGGACAAAACTCGACTTTGGGGATGTTATTATTTATTACCATACAACAAGGTGACCGAATGGGCTTCCTCTAAAAACAGGTTGTTGGATGGGTCGCAACCCCCATGCCATGATGGCCAGTTACATACAGCCTTCAGGTTTGTTGTGTAACAATTTATTTATTTTATGAAAATGAATAGTAGTTTTTCTCTTTTTGAAAGGCCCATGGAGGCAGAAACTGCCCACCTTAAAGGAGCTTTGTTTTCGTTATAAGAAGGGAGAGTCGTACATTTGCCCAGGACTAGGAAAAGGAAAAATATAACCAACAACATGGCTGCATAGGAAGAGAAACAAAAGATAAAATCATAACCTCAAAGAGGAGAATTGAGGTTGTGCGCGGGTAGATGTATAGATCGTTGTATTGTAAGCTTTAAATTCCACTTTCTTAAATGAAAATGAGGGTCATGCGGTCTATTTTAGTAATAGAAAGAAGAAGAGAGTTGCATCACTTGATAGTATAGAATCCATTAACTTATTCAATCTACAGAATAACAACTCAAGAGAACTTTATTTTCACTTTGTATGGACTACCATTTTAATTTTTTTTAACAAATTTTGTTCAAGGGGCCTAACAATTACTCCCTCCGTTTTAAAATAGATGACTTAATTTTGTAATAACTTTACTATATATAAACCTGGTTGCTCATAAAAATTAATAATATATAAACCTGGTAAGGAAAAACATGCGATGTTCGCCGTGGGTCCAAGGACATGGACGTGCGGCGTGCTGACGGCCAGCGATTCCCCGCGAAGGAGATAAACGGTGGCCTACATGGCCTCCCCCGATAGGCTCCTTCTCCACCTCCCCCAATCCAGACATGCCATCCCACGCGCGCGCAACCCATCGTCACCTCTTCCTCATCTCACGGCGCCTATGCCCACCACCTGTTCGACCTCCTGACGCCAGCCTGTCAGCCCGCCATGCCGCCCGCGCTCACCTCCAACCCCCCTTCCTTCCGGCCCCTATCCTCCCCTCTCCGCCGCCGCGCCCCGTCCTTCCTCTGCCGCGTCGGCGCCGGCAAGCCTGGGGCGGATGAGGAGGCCAAGAAGAACCCCTTCTTTGTCGACTTCAGCGGCAAGTTTGAGGACGCCAAGTCACTGATACCGGCCTTCCCATCACCGGGAACAGGGTCCCTGTTTGCCGGAGGGAGGGGAAAGAAGGACCAACAGACGGTGTTCGTGGCCGGCGCCACGGGGCAGACGGGTGTCCGCATTGCACAGACACTGCTGCGGCAAGGTTTCGCCGTGCGCGCCGGGGTTCCCGACCTCGTGTCGGCACAGGAGTTGGCTCGGCTCGCCGCCGCGTACAGACTCATATCCCCCGCGGAGGCACGCCGGCTCAACGCGGTGGAGTCGGATTTTGATGACACTGAGGCGATCGCCAAGTCCATCGGCCCAGCGGCCAAGGTGGTGATCACGGTCGGCCCGGTCGAGAAGGGATTAGAGGGCGGGCCGGTCACTACCGAGGATGCGCTCCGGGTAGTGCAGGCTGCGGACCTCGCCGGCGTGGCACATGTTGTGGTGGTCTACGACGAGGGCGCCGGTGGCGTCAATGGGGCTTCCACCAACAGTGTGCTTAATGGGTTCACGTCTTTTTTCTCGAACCTCTTCTCCCGCGTGCAGACTCTGCCGCTAAGTGAATTTTTGGCCAAGGTGGTAGAGACCGATGTCAATTACACGCTAGTCAAGGCGTCACTCACTGAAGACTACGACCCTGAGAGCTCGTACGGGCTGGTCCTGGCCAAAGAGGGTTCGTCCAGCACCACGACTTCCTCCACCGACACTGGCAAGGTAGTTTAAAGCTGTGATAGTACAATGCAGTTCACATGAAGCTTTGTGCCGTTGCTTTCTCTTAATCATATGCATTGCTTTGTGTATTTTGGTAGGTGTCCAAGTTGCAGATTGCTTCCCTTGTGGCTGATGTTTTCTCCAACATTGAGATCGCAGAGAACAAGGTAATGAAACTTCACACACAAATGCTACCTTATTTAGTTTTTGATAGGCAATTCAATCCAGGGTTCTGTCGGAGTTCCATGAGGAGCTCTATCTATCCTGGCACCATCGCATGGGGTTTTCATGCTTAACTAGAATCCGATTGCTTACATTGACTGTTTGGTTATCAAATTTCATGAAAGAGGTTATTAATCGAAACATGGAAAATGTGCACACACAAAAATCACGCAATATATTGTACTGCTTGCATTACCTTGCAGTACAATCTTGCACCGCATCCCAGTTTTGCACTGTTGTTGTAATTTCACAATCATTTGTACTGCCTGCATAGTTTGGGCAGTACAAATGGTGCCTGCTTTTGAGTTTTTGTCTGATGAGGCACAATGCATCAGTCGGAGGCAGAACAAATAGTGAAGCGAAGGCAATTCAAAAATAATGTGGAATAATTACTCTGCCACTATATACTGCATGGTGGCGCAATTCTAGCGAGAGTGCAAAATTATTATTTTGCGTTTCAGTTAGAACAACGGCTTCTGAGACCAACGAACCACCCCCTAAATCGACAGTAAATTTTGTATTGCATGTCGTAGAAGTGCGGTGAACAAACTATGAGCATGTTCACTTTATCGTTTGAAACAAAAGTGTATATCATAATAAAATCATGCATGCAATAAAAATGAGTGGACCACCAAATAGTTTTACTACGCTGTGGCAACACTGAATATCACTCCCTCCGTCCTGAAATACTTGTCGAAGAAATGCATAAAAATGAATGTATCTAGATCTAAAATACATCTAGATACATCCATTCCTCCGACGAGTATTTCCGGACGGAGGGAGTACATGAGATTTGAAACGGAAGCTTTACACGGATCTAGCTCTTCTATCCATCTGGCTATGCACATTTTTTACGTTAAAGGACATCAAAATATAGCATCAAAGGGGTACAGTCATAATAAGCATACACCCAGCTTCTACTTAATTATGCACATGCTTGTTTATTTAGGAAAAGTGTAAGATTTTGCTAAACTGAATTCCTAATAGTGAAGACATCGTGTCGAAATTTTCAGTCCTATTTCCTAATTGTTTCTGACCAGTCCTTGTTTTTTTAGTTGGATGACCAGGCCTTGTTGGTTGCGAATGTGCTTTTCTTGAAAACTTATATGACCAAGTTTGTGTATACCATTAGATGCTATGTATGATCTATGATGACAGAAAAGACACCCTATAATTCAAATTTAGTTTTATGTATGGGTCCTTATTTACTCAACTTTAGTTTTCCCAATGATATTTCTCGTTTCCAGGTTGTGGAAGTTTCAACTAGCTCCTTGGGAACATCCAAGCCCACAGTGGAGGCACTAACGTGAGTAGGCTAACCAAAATTTCTCCGGCTAATTCTTTCTTGAATCCTTTGATATTGATAGCCTTTTTATGTGGCACTTTAATAAGAGAACCGTGCTAATACTGTACTACCTCCACCCGGATTTATATGTCCCTCTCGGATTTGGAGCCTAAATTTGACCACAAATTTAACTAACAAAAGATAGTTATGTGCCACAACAAGTTTACAGTGATGTATTTTCTGAGTCATATAACTCATTATTTATTAGTGAAATTTTGGATCAAAGTTAGACTCAGAATTCTCGGGGGGCTTATAAACCCTGACGGAGGAAGTAATAAAGAGTATCTTCAATAGTAGTATTACTACATCATTAGCCATGATCTTCAGTGTTCATTTGGCAACCGTGTGACTTTCTAAACGCATGGAATTCAATTCTTTCTGTTGCTACTTCAAAAACTATTCTTATCTCCCTCTTCAGAGCTATTCCTGAGGACATTAGAAGAAAAGAGTACCAAGAAGCTGCTGCAAATGCGAGGGCACAGGAGGAAGCCCTGGCCTCCCAGCGAGCCGCTGATGCAGAAGAACCCACCAGTAAGCTCAAAACCGAAGCGAAGGATACGAGCTCAGAAGAGGCAGGCGCAAGCACGGTGAACGAGGCGCAGGCCTCGCTGGAGAACCTTCTAACCAGAGCCAAGGGGCTCAAGCTTAACACTGACTTCTCCTGGGACAAGTTCAGCACACAGCTTGCAGCCGTAGGAGCGACCGCGCGGAGCTCGGACGAGGAGGAACCAAGGGCCCAGATCGCCACGGTGAGAGGCCAGGCCAAGGCCAAGAAGCTGGCACCGCAGAGGGCCGTCGTGAAGCCGGTGGCACAGAAGGTGAGGCAGGCAACAATGCAGCCGGCTCCCAAGAAGGAGGTGAGGCCCGTGTTTGGGGGACTCTTCAAGCAAGAGACTATCTTTGTGGACGAGGACTGAGCATCGCAGCAGCTTTTCTTCTTTTTCTTTTTGTGAAGGCCCTGATGTATCCTTGAAATATATATAAATATAAATTAAAGAGTAACGGTCGAATCCCATATTCTGCAGTAGCCGTGCATTGCCCCTGTCCGAGACTTGGTTTTTTTTTTTGAATGCAACACTTGCTGGTTTTCATTGATTTAGCAGAGGGAGAAGTTACAAAGGGTGATCAAGTGATCAAAGTCTCAGAGATACATGCATCCAAGCTAGATGCTTGGCTGCCCTACCCGGCACTAAGTTTGATATCTCACGTTCAGTCCCCGAAGGGGCTCTCAACGCATTTTGCTCCTGCAAGCCTCCATTGCTCGAGGTCCCTTCTGCATGCGTGTATGATGTTTCTTACGCAGGCTTGCTTTCCTCTGAAAACGCAGTCGTTTCGCTCCATCCAGATATGCCAGGTGATAAGAGCCACCATCGACTTGATGCCTTTTCTGCTTGCGGGGGTGGAGGAGCTGATGATCTTCTGGATTCTCGTCGTGGTGGAGTCGGCTGGCGGCCACGAGGCGTGGTCTAGAGCGTCACACCCTCCCCATCTGGCTATGCTGCTCCAAACCTGGAGCGAGATCGGGCACTCCCAGAACTGATGCACCGAGGTTTCTAGGTTTCGCCTGCAGAGTTGGCAGAAGTAGCTGTTTTCCCACCCCCTCCTTTGCAGTCTGTCGTTGCACCATAGGCGGTCCAGATGCAGCAGCCAGAGGAACATTTTGATCTTGCCCGGTACCTAGATCTTCCAGATCATCGCTCGGAACTCGCTTGGCCTTGCGCTCTCGAACTAGGCATTGTAGGCCGTCCTCGCGGTGTACTGCCCTGAGCTGCACAGCGTCCACCTGATGCTGTCCGCGGTGCCTGCCTGGATGGTGATCCGAACCTGCCTTATGGCTCGAGCCAGCTGCACAATTTGTGGCAAAATGTCGTCGAAGCTTCCATGTCTGAGGTCAAGAAGCCATCTGTCTTCGTGCAGTGTTTCGCTAACCGATCTGTTCTTGCGTTTCGAGCATGCAAAGACCGCGGGGTAGGCCTGCCGGAGCGGTCGGCCATCGAGCCACGGGCAGGACCAGAAAGAGGCTGTCTGGCCATCACCGATGGTCACCGCCGTGGACGCTGCAAAGAGGGTGCGGTCCGCAGCATCGCACGGGGTGCCGGTGCCAACCCAGGGCCTGGATGGGTCGGCTAATAACCCACAAGTGTAGGGGATCGCAACAGCTTTCGAGGGTAAAGCATTCAACCCAAATTTATTGATTCGACACAAGGGGAGCCAAAAAATATTATTGAGTATTAGCAGTTGAGTTGTCAATTCAACCACACCTGGATAACTTGGTATCTGCAGCAAAGTATTTAGTAGCAAAGTAGTATGATAATAAAGGTAACGGTAGCAAAAGTAATGTTTTTGGGTTTTGTAGTGATTGTAACAATAGCAACGGAAAAGTAAATAAGCGAAACACAAGATGTGGAAAACTCGTAGGCATTGGATCAGTGATGATAATTATGTCGGATGCGATTCCTCATGTAATAGTTGTAACATAGGGTGACACAGAACTAGCTCCAGTTCATCAATGTAATGTAGGCATGTATTCCGTATATAGTCATACGTGCTTATGGAAAAGAACTTGCATGACATCTTTTGTCCTACCCTCCCGTGGCAGCGGGATCCTAGCGGAAACTAAGGGATATTAAGGCCTCCTTTTAATAAAGAACCGGAACAAAGCATTAACACATAGTGAATACATGAACTCCTCAAACTACGGTCATCACCGAGAAGTATCCCGATTATTGTCACTTCGGGGTTGTCGGATCATAACACATAATAGGTGACTATAGACTTGCAAGATAGGATCAAGAACACACATATATTCATGAAAACATAATAGGTTCAGATCTGAAATCATGGCACTCAGGCCCTAGTGACAAGCATTAAGCATAGCAAAGTCATAGCAACATCAATCTCAGAACATAGTGGATACTAGGGATCAAACCCTAACAAAACTAACTTGATTACATGGTAAATCTCATCCAACCCATCACCGTCGAGCAAGCCTACGATGGAATTACTCACGCATGGCGGTGAGCATCATGAAGTTGGTGATGGAGGATGGTTGATGATGACAACGGCAACGAATCCCCCTCTCCGGATCCCCGAACGGACTCCAGATCAGCCCTCCCGAGAGAGATTAGGGCTTGGCGGCGGTTCCGTATCGTAAAACGCGATGAAACTTTCTCTCTGATTTTTTCTCCGCGAAACGGAATATATGGAGTTGGAGTTGAGGTCGGCGGAGCCTCAGGGGGCCCACGAGACAGGGGCGCGCGCCCAGGGGGTGGGTGCGCCCCCCACCCTTGTGGACAGGGTGTGGGCCCCCTGGTCTTGATTCTTTCGCCAGTATTTTTTATATTTTCCAAAAAGTGCCTCTGTGGATTTTCAGGACATTCCGAGAACTTTTTTTTTCTACACATAAAACAACATCATGGCAGTTCTACTGAAAACAGCGTCAGTCCGGGTTAGTTTCATTCAAATCATGCAAGTTAGAGTCCAAAGCAAGGGCAAAAGTGTTTGGAAAAGTAGATACGTTGGAGACGTATCAACTCCCCCAAGCTAAAACCTTTGCTTGTCCTCAAGCAATTCAGTTGATAAACTGAAAGTGATAAAGAAAAACTTTTACAAACTCTGTTTGCTCTTGTTGTTGTAAACATGCAAAGCCAGCTGCCGGTGTCAAAACCGGCGGATCTCGGGTAGGGGGTCCCGGACTATGCGTCTAGGTGCATGGTAACAAGAGACGAGGGACACAATGTTTTTACCCAGGTTCGGGCCCTCTCGATGGAGGTAAAACCCTACGTCCTGCTTGATTAATATTGATGATATGGGTAGTACAAGAGTAGATCTACCACGAGATCAAGGAGGCTAAACCCTAGAAGCTAGCCTATGGTATGATTGTTGAGATGTAATGTTGTGTCCTACGGACTAAAGCCCTCCGGTTTATATAGACACCGAGAGGCTAGGGTTACACTGAGTCGGTTACAATGGTAGGAGATCTACATATCCAGATTGCCAAGCTTGCCTTCCACGCCAAGGAAAGTACCTTCCGGACACGAGCCGAGTCTTCAATCTTTTATCTTCGTGAGTGCAGGAGTCCGCGGATATTGATAGTCCGCTATTCGGACACCCCTAGTCCAGACTCCTCGGTAGCCCCGAACCAGTCTTCAATGACGATAAGTCCAGCGTGCTTGTAGTCTTGGCGTTGCAAGGCGGGTTCTCCTTCAAATTCCATGTTCTGCCGAATAGTGTCGGCTTCACCTCGAACATTGTGCTTCTTGGCTTCTACGCCAAATTATGGCCCTCTTCCACGCGTCGCATTTAATGCGAAAAGCCAGGGAGTTCTTTACATTTTACCCCTAATCGTGTGGGTCACCCGCCTATTAAAGGCAGGGATCCGAGATCAAACCGCACCATCTTCCTCCGCGTATACTCCATCGAAGTGCCTCGACCACAAATCCATTCCACCATGGATCGTCAACGCAGCTCTTCCTCACACGCCCCAGCCCATCGCCGGGATTGGAGGAGGTGCTCTATTCGCACAACGAGCTAGTAAAGCTCCAAGCGGAGGGATTGCTTCCTCCGGCCTTCATGGTTCGGTCCGAGCGGACTGGTTACTATCGAGGTGGGAGGCAGGCAGAGGACACCCCAAGCCCCAACAAGGGGGAGCGGGTGTGTTTCGTCCCCTATCTAATAAGGGGGCTCGGATTTCCAATACATCCGTTCCTCCGCGGGCTCCTGAAGTTCTATGGACTCCAGCTCCACCACCTCACGCCCGCCTCTGTGTTGCACATCGCGGGCTATGTAGCTCTTTGCGAGCTATTCCTGGGCATCGAGCCCCATTTTGCATTGTGGAAGAGGCTGTTCTGCCTCGTGCCCCGTTCTCACCAGGGGTCCATATATCAAGTGGGCGGCGCCGAAATATGGCGCATCGCTGGGACCGGATACCTATCCGGCACCCCCAAGAGGGCGTCCGAAGACTGGCCCTCGGAGTGGTTTTATGTCGTAGACGCTCCGCTGCCCGACCCAGTCCAGATTGGCCTCCCGGAGTTTGATCCTGCTCCCTTGAAGAAACGCCTTAGCTGGCGCCCGCGGAGCCCCCGTTTGGAGGAAGACAAGAGCGTCCATTACTTGATGGACCGGATAAGATTAATGGCTCATTCCGGCTTGACCATGATTGGAGTCATGGCGACGTGCATCAAGCGGGGAGTGCAGCCGCTGCAATACAGAGGCCACCCCATGTGGGATTTCAATGGGGAGGACGATGCCACCCGACACGGCCGCAAAGGGCCGGATTCGACCGAGGATCTGGTGAAGATCCTGTCCGGTCTGTACAAGGGGGAGGAGGACTTCCTTCTTCCGAACCCTGTGGATGGGTTTTCCATGATCAATCCTAGAGGATGGGTAAGCGAACACCTCAAAAGGGCCTTTACCCGTATCTTCGAAGTTCAAACTTCTTACATTACGTCTTCGGCGCGGGGTCTACGCCGAACTGTGGAGGACATGCTGAGTCCTGCTCCACAACCCGAGGATCCGGAAGGATCCCTGGGTCCGACCTCCGAAGAGGATCCGGACATCGGGGTGGAGCTGATCAACGGGGTGTATCACCAGCTAAGCATTGATGATGCTTTGGTCGCCATTACGGCGGACTACCCCGGGCTAAATTCGGCATCCCAGGTGACCAAGACCGAAGTCCGGACACCGTTATATTATCCTTGGCTATTTTTGACCTTCGCGAACGATGGCATTTTGCAGGAAGCGCCATTACGGCCGGGAGCCGAGCCTGCGGCGGCCGACCTACAGAGGTCGGTCCGAACTAGCAGGAGAAAAAGGAGCGCCATGCGGGCGGAATCGTCGCCGCAGAGGTATGGCTCGTGTTTGATCCTTTTGAGCAACGTTCCAAGGAAACTTCTAAGCGCTCACGATCTTTATAGAAGAAAAAGCGCTCGCCGGACTGCGAGCACAGGAATTGCCAATCCCACCAATACCAGCCAGGCTCCAGCGCTTGGACTGGAGGGGGAGGCAAGCGCAAGACGCGAACCGGATCCTACTCCAACGGAGGATACCGACAGACTGTCCGCCACCAAATCAGAGGTGGAGAGCGCTATGAATCATAGACACCGCCGGGCAGTTTTTCAAGAGGCGTGCTTTTCCCCTGAGGTATTGGATGCCTTCAACGCAGGGGACGCGCATCTCCGGGCTGCTCAAAATGGTTTTACCAGGTCATGAGCAATATGTTAAAGACATACGGGTAAAGATATTTTAATGGTTGTATACACCGGTAGCCCCGAGACTTAAATTAGTTATGTTAACTGATTTAAGGATCATTTAATTCGAGCTCTTAACGAGAAGAACGCCCACTGTCTCGGAGCTGCAAGATTGCAAGGCCCAACTTGAGGTCGCACTTGCTGCCGCAGGAGGAGACGGAAAGACCCCTCCCGGTAACACATTTGTATAAATTAATATCGGCGTTGTGCGGCATGCGCGTGAGTCTAATAATGACATCAGAGGCGCCGCGAACAAGATCCGGACAGCAAGCGCTGCGCTTTGACTAAAGGTCGGCGAGAATGTCTTGAAACGAGTTCTCGCAGAAAGGAACAAGCTCCAAGATGCCAACGCCAAGCTCGGAGAAGAGCTGAAAGGCGACTGAGCCGAGCTGTCCGGCTCCGTCAAGGAGAATCAACGGCTTCGTCGCGGCATCTATAGTAAGTGCTTGAGCGAACTCTCTAAGGAAGAAGAGTTCGGCAAGGAAGTGATTTGACATAATGTGTCTTGTAGGTATACTCACGGGCCATCCTGCGGAGGAGATTCCCGTATCAACGGGTGATCAACTTCCCGAACTGTTGCAGCTGTTCGAACGAGTTCGGCAGGCAATGAGTGGCGCCGTCTGAGCTTTATGGCCATCCTCGCCTACCGAGGGCCTCGGGAGCTTGCAGAGAAGCTACGAGGAGTGCGGCGGTGCTTCCGTTTGTGGAAGGTTTCGGCTTGCCGTCAAGGTGCCAGGGAGGCTTGGGCCATGGTGAAGACGCGGTACAAGAAGGCGGATCCCAACCATATGGCGAAGTTGGACGGTGGGGCCCGACGGGAAGGAGATCCTGTGAGTTTAGTGTACAGACCAGTAGAGGCGGCTGCTAAATTTTCCCGGGGATGTAAACTAGACAGACTGTTAGGCGGGATTGAGGAGGAATACAATCAATAAACTTGACAATGTATGTTATCCTTAAAAATGACATGTGAAATGCCTTCTAGCGGATTGTAGATCGTTTTTCGTTGCCGACCTTTTCGCCGACCTCGGGACCCTAGAGTCCGGAGTGTGTCCGAATACCTTTTGGTTAATAAATAACCGTGGTATGCATGGAGACTAGGCATAGGGGTCATTAGCGCTTTATCAGACAAGTGCCCAACTAGTTATGTTATATTACATGGTTAGTAAGAAATATCTTCCGGAGAATAGTTCCATTAAGGGTTCCTTTAAGCTAGGGTGGCATGCCCTAAAGTGCATGTCGGATCGCCAAGAGAGCGATAAAACATCCGGGGCAGATGGAAAAAATAGGTAAAAGTCATCTTTTGAATCACCGACCGAATATTCCCTTAAGAACGCTAGCTTCGGCTTCACCCACCGAGGTACACATCCGGTGACCCGGCAATAATAATCGCAGAGGTGCTCCTTTACCACCTAGCCGAACAATCAGGAACGTAGGGGTAAGCATAGGAGCCAGGCAACCCAGCTTGGCCAAAACTTAAGTCATATCGATGCATATAATGGCGAGTAAAAGGTACATGTGGAAGCGTGACACATGTATTGGGTATAAAACCCGTATAGTTGAGCTTCTGTAAAAGAAGCCCCCAGGAATAACGAGTGCTGATGGCACATCGTATGTGTGCAAAAAATGCGAAAATATACCCCGAGGGGCTTGTTAATTAAGAAGGAAAAAAGAGAAGAAGAGGACAGCCGAAATATAAAAGGATGGATGGGGGACGAACTCTTAGTCCGGTCGCTATGCATAGAATCGTCGGAGTCGGGCTGCGTTCCATGGGTTCGGCTCGAGTCGGTTGTCCGACGCATTTAAGTGAGACGATGCGCTCCGCGGTCGATGCTTGATCAATAATGAAGGGCCTTCCCATCCGGGCTTGAGCTTGTCCTTTTCTTGTCCGGCAGCGTAGAACTAGTTCGCCAACGTTATAGGTCTTGGCCCGTACTTCTCGCTTTGATATCTTCGGCTGCTGCCGATAGAATGCGGAGCGAGCCTTCGCGACGTCCGTTCTTCCTCCAATGTGTCCAAGCTGTCCCGCCGATCTAGCTCGGCTTCTCTTTCCTCATACATGCGCACTTTTCGAGGTGAGTCATGAATAATGTCGCAGGCAAGACGCGCTTTGCGCCGTATACCATAAAGAATGGTGTGAATCCGGTAGTAAGGTTAGGCGTTGTTCGCAGCCCCAGTACGGGTCGAGCTCCTCGACCCATTGGTATCGGTTTGGTGAGTGACCTCACCAACTGGGTTTAATGCCGCTCATTATTAGACCATTTGCTCTTTCCACTTGACCGTTGGTTTGAGGGTGATAGGCGACGCATAGTCGAGCTTAATGCCCATATTTTTGCACCATAACTTGACCTCATCGGCCGTGAAGTTCGTGCCGTTGTCGGTGATGATCTTTGTGGGGACGCCGTATCGATGTACCACCTCGATATAAAGTCTATCACTGGTCCGGACTCTGCCGCTTTGACCGGTTTGGCCTCTATCCATTTGGTGAACTTATCCACCATGACCAATAGGTACTTTTTCTTGTGGGTTCCCCCTTTAAGGGGTCCGACCATGTCAAGCCCCTGGACATGACGGCGGGTAATGGGTATGGTTTTGAGGCGGTGGGTGGCATATGGCTCGATTAGCAAAGAGGCGGCAACCAACGCATCATTGGACCAAGTCCTGCAGATCCGCCCGAGCCGTCGGCCAATAAAATCTGACGGAATGCCTTTCCTACGGGGCCGGGCTGCTGCGTGGTGTCCACCTAGTCCGGTATGGATTTCAGCCGGGAGGTTTCGCCCTTCTTCTTCGGAGATACACCTTTGAAGGACTCGGTAGTACTTTTCTTATAAAGTTCTCCTCATGGACCTTGTAGGCCTTCGATCGCGGACTATGCAATGGGCCTCATTTTGGTCTTGGAAGTTCTGCCTAAGTAAGTAGGCTAGGAAAGGTTACATCCACGTGGCGACATCGCCATTATATCGGGCGGATGGTGTTATGTCGTCTGCTGAATCGCCAGTTGGTGCGGCTTTCTCCGGTTTGTCGCTACCGGACTCCTCTTCCCATAGTACGGATGGCTTGAAGAGCCGTTCCAGGAAGATATTTGGAGGGACAGTATCACGTTTTGCACCGATGCGTGCCAGGACGTCGGCCGCTTGGTTATTATCGCGGGCTATGTGATGGAATTCGAGTCCTTCAAACCGAGCTGACATTTTCAAGACAGCATTACGATATGCTGCCATTTTCGGATCCTTGGCGTCGAAGTCTCCATTTATTTGGGATATTGCAAGGTTTGAATCCCCGCGCACCTCTAGGCGTTGGATGCCCATGGAGCGCCATCCGGAGACCATGTAACAGGCCTCGATTCGCCGCATTGTTGGAGTCCGTGTACATTATTTGAAGTACATCTTGAATCAGTATCTCCGGTGGGGGCGTCGATCGACCTTGACCCATCCGCCAACATTTTGGAGCCGTCGAAGTGCATAGTCAATTGGAGTATCGCCGTACTTTTAGGTAGTTAAACTTGATCCACTCGGCGATTTAAGTCACCAAAACTTGTGACTTTATGGCTCGTCGAGGTTTGTAGGTTATGTCGAATGGCAAGAGCTCAATGGCCCATTTTGCAATCCTGCCCGTTGCGTCGCGGTTATTTATAATGTCATTGAGTGGTACCTCAGAGGCCACTGTTATTGAACACTCTTGAAAGTAGTGCCTGAGCTTCCGAGACGCCATGAACACCGCATATGCTATCTTTTGATAGTGCGGGTAATGGGATTTGCAGGGGGTTAACACAGTGGATACGTAATACACTGGTTTTTGAAGAGGGAATTTATGCCCTTCTGTTGCTCGTTCGACGACGAGGACAACGCTTACAACTTGATGTGTTGCAGCGATGTATAACAACATCGGTTCGCCCTGAGTGGGCGCAGCCAGGACCGGATTTGTTGCCAATACGGCCTTTATTTCTTCGAGTCCGGCAGTGGCGGCATCCGTCCACTCGAAGTGTTCGTGCGCCTTAGGAGGCGATAAAGGGCAACGCCTTCTCTCCTAAACGGAGATAAAGCGGCTTAGAGCTGCCACGCATCTGTTAAGTTTTGTATTTGCTTGAGGTCTTTTGGAATATCCAATCGCGACAGAGCCGGATTTTGGCGGATTTGCTTCAATTCCTCTACGGATCGATGAAGCCCAGACTTTCGGCTGGTACACCAAAACACATTTTTCCGGATTTAGCTTGATGTCATATGCTCTAAGGTTGTCGAATGTGAGCCTCAAATCGTCTACTAAAGTTTCGGCGTGTTTTGTTTTGACGACTACGCCGCCGACGATGCCTCGATTGTTTTGCCTATCTGGGTAGCGGACATGTTTGAATCATGCGCCGATATGTTGCGCCGGCGTTTTTAAGTCCAAAGGGCATCGTGTTGAAGCGAATGGTCCGTATGGAGTAATGAATGCCGTTGCGGCTTGATTCGCTCCGCCATCTTGATTTGATGATAGCGAGTATCGTCCGGGAAGCACAACGAGTCGTGTCTGCCGTGGCGTCGATAATTTGATCGATCCGGGGGGGGAAAGGATCCTTCGGCAAGCCTTATTGAGGTCTTTGAAGTCGACTACGAGGCGCCGGATTTGTCCTTCTTTGGTACCATCACCAAATTTGCTAGCCATCCGGATGTTTGATATCTCTAATGAATCCGGCTTCAATAACAGCTAGCTCTTCTCCCATTGCCTGTCTTTTGGGCTCGGAAAATCGTCGAAGAGCCTGTTTGGTCGGCTTGAATCCTTTAGGATGTTGAGGCTGTGTTCGCCAACTGCGAGGATTCGGGCATGTCTGAAGGGTGCCAGGCAAAGATGTCCCAATTTTCCCGAAGGAATTCACGCAGTGCAGCGTCGACTTCGGGGTTCAACTGTGCCCCGATGGAGGCCGTCTTTGTTGGGTCCGTTGGGTGGACCTGAAATTTAACTATCTCATCTGCTGGTTTGAAGGAGGTGGACTTGGATCTTTTATCAAGTATCACATCGTCCCATTTACCGAGAGCGCAGTGTGGTGAGTTCCTCTGCCGCTAAGGCTTGAATAGTGCTTCAAGGGCTAGTGCGGTGTCTTGTTTTGGTAGCGTAGTCTTGTGTCCGGTTCATCGGGAGAGTGATTATTCCATTGGGCGGGCATTTTAAGCTTCATGTACCCGTAATGAGGTATTGCTTGAAAATTGTGAATGCCTCTCGTCCTAATATGGCGTGATAGCCGCTGCTGAACGGGCCACCGGCGTGACTTCTTCGGATCTGTAATTGTCCGGAGGCGAACACCACATCGAGTGTGATTTTTCGGTCTGTGGCGCTTCCGGCTAGGGATTATTCCTCTGAAGGTTGTCTTTGCTTCGCTCAATACGGCTCCAATTGATTTCCATTTTCCGCAAGGTTTCCTCATAAATGAGGTTTAGTCCGCCGCCGTCCATGAGGACTTTCGTCGGTCGAAAGCCGCCCACTATGGGACTAAGTACCGGTCTTGGTGGGGCTCGTAGTTCAAGGCGTGGGCTCGTCATTGGCGTGAAGGTGATAGCTGTGTCGCTCCATGGATTTCTTTGTTGCTACTTGGTAGACTTGACAAGTTCGCGGATTGTTCATTTCCGCATATTATTTGTTGCGAAAGTCTCAAGACTGTTGATACCGTCTTTGGTATTGTTGGAGTGGTTACCGAGCTAGAAGCTCTTCGCCACTTTTGGCCACCGCCGTAGTATCCAACATGCTCAAGGCTGTGTGTTGGGACAGCTCCCTCAGATATGAAGTTTACAAGGTCCATTGAGCCATCCCTCCGAAGACGGTTCCGTTTCCCTTCTTTGGGTTTTGCTTTTGGTTTTTGCATCCGGGGCCTGATTGTGAGGCGCCCTTTACCATGGACGGGTTTGGGGCGGATTATCCCAAAATTGATTTTCAGTTTTCCGAAACTTTCCATCGCACAAGATTTTCGTACTATGGACGCCAGATCGGTAAAACGCGTAATCTTGCGACGATCAATGGCGTTCGAGATTCCCTTGTCCGTGCGATTATTGCGAAGATTGAGATTGCATTTTCCTCTCGGCAGTCCTTTATCCTGTCCATAACCAGGAGGAATCTGGCCCAGTAATGATGTACTGTTTCTGAGGGCTCTTGCCGAATTAGCGATAGGTCGCATATGTCTGGGCGGGTGGGTGGAATAAAATCCGGATCCCTGCCCATCTTTGGGCTCAAAGGCCGAGGGATTTCCGAATTCGGAAGCTTGATTTGCTGGAAACAGCCCAGCGAGTCCGGAGCGACGCATGATGTTAGGTTCAGTGTTCGATCAGAGTCCGTCCCTCCGCGGGAATCCGGCATGGAGGGTTCGGGAATCCGGACACAGATTGTTTTCAACAACGGCAACGAATTGCCGAGTTGTTCTTCTACCACTTCGACGTGGTGGGTAGCCTGGGGAGAGTTAATCTCTCTCAGATCGGTTTTAAGCCCGATCTGATTGTAGTCCGTTGCGACTCCCAGGGCAGCGATGCGATCCAAGAGCTCGTTAACAGACGAGAGCTCGATTGGATCTAACTGTTCGGCAGCTTTAGGGCTGACGCGAAGATTGCTTTCGACGACTTGAGAAGTCATTGCCGAAGCGACGGCCGGAGATGCGGTCATAAGAAAACCACCAAGCCGGATTGTTTGACCGGCGGCCAAGGCCCCTCCGGCGAAAACACCGTCTTTGAAGACGGGTAAAGGCATCCGCTCTATCGGCGCGACACGGAGGAACTCTCAATGAAAGCACCAATGTCGGTGTCAAACCGGCGGATCTCGGTAGGGGTCCCTGATTGTGCGTCTAGGCGGATGGTAACAAGAGACGAGGGACACAATGTTTTTACCTGAGTTCGGGCCCTCTCGATGGAGGTAAAACCCTACGTCCTGCTTGATTAATATTGATGATATGGGTAGTACAAGAGTAGATCTACCACGAGATCAAGGAGGCTAAACCCTAGAAGCTAGCCTATGGTATGATTGTTGAGATGTAATGTTGTGTCCTATGGACTAAAGCCCTCCGGTTTATATAGACACCGGAGAGGCTAGGGTTACAGAGTCGGTTACAATGGTAGGAGATCTACATATCCGTATTGCCAAGCTTGCCTTCCACGCCAAGGAAAGTACCTTGGGACACGAGTCGGAGTCTTCAATCTTTTATCTTCGTGAGTCCGGGAGTCCGGCGGATATTGATAGTCCGCTATCCGGACACCCCTAGTCCAGACTCCTCACCAAACATTCGTGTTTTAGCAAATATTATGAACTAACCATACTCACAATAACACCTGGGTCTCACAATTACTCATATCAATAGCATAATCAGCTAGCGAGCCATAATAATAAAACTCGGATGACAACACTTTCTCAAAACAATCATAACATGATATAACAAAATGGTATCTCGCTAGCCCTTTCTGAGACCGCAAAAACATAAAGGCAAAGCACCTTTAAAGATCAAGGACTGACTAAACATTGTAATTCATGGTAAAAGAGATCCAGTCAAGTCATACCCAATATAAACCAATAATAATGAATGCTAATGACAGTGTGCTCTCCAGCGGGTGCTTTTTAATAAGAGGGTGATGACTCAACATAAAAGTAAATAGATAGGCCCTTCGCAGAGGGAAGCAGGGATTTGTAGAGGTGCCAGAGATCGATTTTAAAATAGAGATTGAATAACATTTTGAGCGGCATACTTTTGTTGTCAACGCAACAACTATGAGATGGCTGTATCTTCCATACTACATGCATTATAGGCAGTTCTCAAACAGAATGGTAAAAGTTTATACTCCCCCAACCATCAACAAGCATCAATCCATGGCTTGCTCGAAACAACGAGTGCCTCCAACTAACAACAGCCCTGGGGGAGTTTTGTTTAATTATTTTGATTTTCTTTGATCTTTTTGGATCATGGGACTGGGCATCCCGGTTACCGGCCCTTTCTCGTGAATGAGGATCAGAGTCCACTCCTCTTGAGAATAACCCACCTAGCATGGAAGATATAGGCAGCCCTAGTTGAAACATGAGCTGCTCGAGCATACAAAACAGAATTTCATTTGAAGGTTTGGAGTTTGGCACATACAAATTTACTTGGAACGGCAGGTAAATACCGCATATAGGAAGGTATGATGGACTCGTTGGAATAACTTTGGGGTTTAAGGAGTTTGGATGCACAAGCAGTATTCCCGCTTACTACAGGTGAAGGCTAGCAAAAGGCTGGGAAGCGACCAACTGAGAGAGCGACAACAGTCATAAACATGCATTAAACTTAATTCACACCGAATACTAGCATGAGTAGGATATAATCTACCATGAACATAAATATCATGAAGGCTATGTTGATTTGTTTCAACTACATGCGTGAACATGTGCCAAGTCGAGTCACTCAATTCATTCAAAGGAGGATACCATCCCATCATACCACATCATAATCATTCTAATAGCATGTTGGCACGCAAGGTAAACCATTATAACTCATAGCTAATCAAGCATGGCACAAGCAACTATAATCTCTAAATGTCATTGCAAATATGTTTACTTCATAGTAAGCTGAACCAGGAACGATGAACTCATCATATTTACAAAAACAAGAGAGGTCGAGTTCATACCAGCTTTTCTCATCTCAATCAGTCCATCATATATCATCATTATTGCCTTTCACTTGCATGATCGAACGATGTGTATAATAATAATAGTGCACGTGCATTGGACTAAGCTGGAATCTGCAAGCATTCAACTCAAGAGAGAAGACAAGGTAATATGGGCTCTAAGTTAAATAAACAATCATGCATATGAGAGCCACTAAACAATTTCAATATGGTCTTCTACTCTTGACCCCCAAAGGAAAGAAAAGAAAATAAAACTATTTACACGGGAAAGCTCCCAACAAGTAAAATAAGAACGAGAAATCTTTTTGGTTTTTCATTTTAATTTCTACTACAAGCATGGAAATTAAACTAACTATTTTTTTTGGTTTTTCTTAAGGTTTATCAAACACACAAGAAGAAAGCTAGAAAAAGAAATTTAAACTAGCATGGATAATACAGTGAAAGAGTATGAGCACCGACGACTAGAATAATGTGTGAACATGAATGTAAAGTCGGTGAGAAATACGTACTCCCCCAAGCTTAGGCTTTTGGCCTAAGTTGGTCTAATGCCAAGGGTAGCCTGGCTGATATCCGTAGTTGTAACTGGGGTCGTACTGAGATGCAGCAGCAAATGCCTCCTGAGCTGTGACATGTTGGTGATCCACCTCCGCTCTCCCTTCGTGTTCAGCTACTTCCTCCCTGGTAACATCATATCTTCCTTTTGCCTGGTAATCAAAAAGGAGAGGAGTAGGAAGAGTAACATGGACAGCGTTGCGTCTGTCATAGATTAGTCGATACTGGAGGAATTATTCATTCCTCTTAAGAAAATGATGTTGGACCATAGCGTCATAATCTAAATAAGCAGGAGGTAACATCATATCCCCCTCTCGTGGGGCTATTCCAAGATAATTAGCCACATGGGTCGCATAAATTCCTCCAAATAAATCTCCAGCCCTACCATTATTATGCAACCTACGTGCAACTATTGCCCCCAAGTTATAATCTTTATAACCTAACACATCACTCTTGAGGACACAAAAATCAGGGACACACATATGACATGCTTCATCTTTACCATTAATGCATCTACCAATGAAGAGAGCAAAATAATGTATAGCAGGAAAATGAATGCTCCCTATGGTAGCTTGTGCAATATCCCTAGATTCTCCCACAGTAATACTAGCAAGGAAATCTCTAAATTCAGATTTGTGGGGATCATTAATATTGCCCCACTGCGGAAGTTTGCAAGCAGTTGTAAAATCCTCTAAGTCCATGGTATAAGATGTATCATAGATATCAAATAGGACACTCGGAGAATTACGTGTACAATTATATTTAAACCTTCGCACAAATGAATCAGTCAATTAGTACTGAGGACACTTATCTTGTAAGAAGTCCTCCAGATCATCGTTGCGCACATACGCGTCAAATTCCTCCTTAAAGCCCGTTTCGACCATAAAATCATCAGATGGCCACTTACAAGCTTGTCCATCTGCGTCCCTCGGTAATTCATCGTCTTGCTCACGTATAGCAACTGGGTCCTTTCTTTACCGAGGAACCACCTTGGTACATTCTCCTAGACATAATTCTTTTTCTGAAAAATTTCTGAAATTTTAGTAACTTCAAAATAAAAGTGAATAAAACTAAACAAGATTGATAGCAACTACTCCTACAAGTGCCTAGAGCCTATATCATGCATTAGAATTACTTGGGACCTCATAAATTTAACATGCAAACTCAAGAACATGGTCACCTGTACAGCAAAAATTTGGAATGAATAAAGCACTAGAACAAAAACTAATTGGACCAACGGAGGAGTCACATACCAAGCAACAATCTCCCAAAGCAGTTTTGTGAATGGAGCTTTGAGCAAGGAGATCGAAAATCGCAGCAAAATGAGCTAGAACTCATGCTTGAGCTGGATGGGGATTTTTTTGGGAAGAAGATGGAGTGTGTGGGTGATGGCATAAGTGGAAGGGGGCCACCAGGGGCCCACGAGACAGGGGGGTGGGCGCGCCCTCCACTCTCGTGGCCTGGTGCTTGCCCCTCCCGTAGTGATTTCAGTGCCTAAAATCCTCAAATATTCCATAAAAAATCATACTAAATTTGCAGGGCATTTGGAGTAATTCTATTTTCGGGATATTTTTGATTGCACGGATAACTCAGAAAACAGACAGATAATACTATTTTTGCTTTAATTATTCTAAAAAAATAGAAAGTAAAAAGTGGGTACAGAAGGTTGTGCCTTCTAGTTTCATCCATCCCATGATCATCAAAATGAATCCACTAACAAGGTTGATCAAGTCTTGTTAACAAACTCATTCCGAATAACACAGAACCGGAAAAATTTCGAATAACATTAAGTTACCTCAACGGGGATATGAACATCCCCTATAATAAGAATATCATACTTTTTCTTGACAGTAGGAAGAGGAAATTCAAAACCTCCAATAATGATAGTTGGGACTTTTCCAATAGAATTGATGCTATGAACTTGAGATTGTTTCCTCGGAAAGTGTACCGTATGCTCATTACCATTAACATGAAAAGTGACATTGCCTTTGTTGCAATCAATAACAGCCCCTGCAGTATTCAAAAAGGGTCTACCAAGGATAATCGATATACTATCGTCCTCGGGAATATCAAGAATAACAAAGTCCGTTAAGATAGTGACATTTGCAACCACAACAGGCACATCCTCACAAATACCGACAGGTATAGTAGTTGATTTATCAGCCATTTGCAAAGATATTTCAGTAGGTGTCAACTTATTCAATTCAAGTCTACGATATAAAGAGAGAGGCATAACACTAACACCGGCTCCAAGATCACATAAAGCAGTTTTAACATAGTTTCTTTTAATGGAGCATGGTATGGTTGGTACCCCTGGATCTCCAAGTTTCTTTGGTATTCCACCGTTAAAAGTGTAATTAGCAAGCATGGTGGAAATTTCAGCTTTCGGTATTTTTCTTTTATTTGTAATGATATCCTTCATATACTTAGCATAAGGATTTACTTTCAGCATATCAGTTAAGCGCATATGTAAGAAGATAGGTCTAATCATTTCAGCAAAGCGCTTAAAATCCTCATCATCCTTTGTCTTGGATGGTTTAGGAGGAAAGGGCATGGGTTTCTGAACCCATGGTTCTCTTTCTCTACCGTGCTTCCTAGCAACAAAATCTCTCTTATCATAACGTTGATTCTTTGATTGTGGGTTATCAAGATCAACAGCAGGTTCAATCTCTACATCATTGTTTTTGCTAGGTTGAGCATCAACATGAACATTATCATTAACATTATCACTAGGTTCATGTTCATCACCGATTGTGTTTCAAACATCGAGATAGAAATATCATTGGGATTCTCAGGTGTGTCTACAACAGGTTCACTAGAAGCATGCAAAGTCCTATCGTTTTTCTTTTTCTTCTTTTTAGAAGAACTAGGTGCCTCTAAATTGTTTCTCGGAGAATCTTGCTCGATTCTCTAAGGGTGGCCTTTAGGATACAATGGTTCCTGAGTCATTCTACCAGTTCTAGTAGCCACTCTAACAGCAAAGTCATTTTTACTATTTAATTCATCAAGCAAATCATTTTGAGCTTTAAGTACTTGCTCAGCTTGATTAGCAACCATAGAAGCATATTTGCTAACGAGTTTAAGTTCACCTTTAACTCTAGCCATATAATCGCTCACGCGTCCTATCTCGAAAGCATTATTCTTTAATTCTCTACCAACATATGCATTAAAACTTTCTTGTCTAGCCATAAAGTCATCAAATTCATCTAAGCATGGGCTATGAAATTTAGTAGAGGGAATTTTAACTTTATCATATCTATAGAGAGAATTTACCTTTACTACCTGTGTTAGGTTATCAAGACAATGTGGTTCTTCGACATGCGGTATATTAAGACCATGTATTTCTTCAATAGGTGCTAAATTATTAACATCTTAAGCTTTTATACCTTTTTCTTTCATTGATTTCTTTGCCTCTTGCATATCTTCAGGACTGAGAAATAAAACACCTCTCTTCTTCGGAGTGGGTTTAGGAATAGGCTCAGGAATTGGCTCAATTGGTTCAGGAATTTCTTCAGGAATTGGCTCAGGAAGAGTCCAATTATTTTCATTAGTCAACATATTATTCAATAGTAATTCAGCTTCGTCGACTGTTCTTTCCCTAAAAACACAACCAGCACAACTATCCAAGTAGTCCTTGGAAGCATCGGTTAGTCCATTATAAAAGATATCAAGTATTTCATTTTTCTTTAGAGGATGATCAGGCAAAGCATTAAGTAATCGGAGGATCCTCCTCCAAGCTTGTGGGAGACTCTCTTCTTTGATTTGCACAAAATTGTATATTTCCCGCAAGGTAGCTTGTTTCTTATGAGCACGAAAATATTTAGCAGAGAAGTAATAGATCATATCCTGGGGACTACGCACACAACCAGGAGCAAGAGAATTAAACCAAGTCTTAGCATCACCCTTTAATGAGAACGGAAATATCTTAAGGATATAATAATAGCGAGACTTCTCATCATTAGTAAACAGTGGCTATATCATTCAACTTGGTAAGATGTGCCACAACAGTTTGATTCAAGGCCATAAAAGGATCAGATTCAACTAAAGTAATAATCTCCGGATCAACAGAGAATTCATAATCCTTATCAAGAATACACAGATAGGCGAAGTAGCAAAAGCGGGGTCAGGTTTCATTCTAGCATTAAGAGATTGCTGCTTCCATTTAGCTAATAATTTCTTAAGATCATATCTATCTTTACAAGAAAAGATAGCTCTAGCAGCTTCCTCTTCCATAGCATAACCCTCAGGAACAATAGGTAATTCATAATCATTGGGAGAACTTTCATCATCACTATCATCTATAATAGCATCTTCAATAATTTCATTATCTCTAGCCCTAGCAAGTTGTTCATCAAGAAATTTACCTAATGGCAAAGTAGTATCACACACAGAAGTAGTTTCATCATAAGTATCATGCATAGCGTATGGCATCATCAATAACATGCGACATATCGTAATTCATAGCGAGAGAGAGGTTTAGGTGTCGCAAGCTTACTAATAATGGAAGGAGAATCTAGTGCAGAGCCAGATGGCAGTTCTTTACCTTCCCTCGTAGTTGAGGGCAAAATCTTGGTTCTTTCGTCTTTCAAGTTCCTCATAGTGATCAACAGATATAAATCCCAAGTGACTCAAAGAATAGAGCTATGCTCCCCGGCAACGGCGCCACTAGTCTTGATAACCCACAAGTGTAGGGGATCGCAACAGCTTTCGAGGGTAAAGTATTCAACCCAAATTTATTGATTCGACACAAGGGGAGCCAAAGAATATTATTGAGTATTAGCAGTTGAGTTGTCAATTCCACCACACCTGGATAACTTAGTATCTGCAGCAAAGTATTTAGTAGCAAAGTAGTATGATAATAAAGGTAACGGTAGCAAAAGTAATGTTTTTGGGTTTTGTAGTGATTGTAACAATAGCAATGGAAAAGTAAATACGCGAAACACAAGATGTGAAAAACTCGTAGGCATTGGATCAGTGATGGATAATTATGTCGGATGCGATTCCTCATGTAATAGCTATAACATAGGGTGACACGGAACTAGCTCTAGTTCATCAATGTAATGTAGGCATGTATTCCGTATATAGTCATACTCCCTCCTTTCCGGTTTATAGGGCTTATCTCAAAATTTTAGTTTTTCCATTTTATAAGGCTCAATTTGGTTGTTTCTAATCACATGTTCAGATTCCAAGGTGCATTAAATTATTGCATGCAAGTATTAAGAGGAAATTGACCAATGCATGTAATTTATGCATGCATGCATTGCAATTAATGCATTGGTAAACATACTTTTTTGAGGAAAACAAGAGCATTAGTTGGGTGCTTTTGCAAACTACAAAAAGTATTCAACCACTCACCATCTACCTTGGTTGGTGAGATTTTTGAATTGAGCCTTATAAACCGGAAAGGAGGGAGTATGTGCTTATGGAAAAGAACTTGCATGGCATCTTTTGTCCTACCCTCCCGTGGTAGCGGGGTCCTAGAGGAAACTAAGGGATATTAAGGCCTCCTTTTAATAGATAACCGGAACAAAGCATTAACACAAAGTGAATACATGAACTCCTCAAACTACGGTCATCACCGAGAAGTATCCCGATTATTGTAACTTCGGGGTTGTCGGATCATAACACATAATAGGTGACTATAGACTTGCAAGATAGGATCAATAACACACATATATTCATGAAAACATAATAGGTTCAGATCTGAAATCATGGCACTCGGGCCCTAGTGACAAGCATTAAGCATAGCAAAGTCATAACAACATCAATCTCAGAACATAGTGGGTACTAGGGATCAAACCCTAACAAAACTAACTTGATTACATGGTAAATCTCATCCAACCCATTACCGTCCAGCAAGCCTACGATGGAATTACTCACGCACGGCGGCGAGCATCATGAAACTGGTGATGGAGGATGGTTGATGATGACGACGACGACGAATCCCCCTCTCTGGAGCCCCGAACAGACTCCAGATCAGCCCTCCCAAGAGAGATTAGGGCTTGGCGGCGGCTCCGCATCGTAAAACGTGATGAAACTTTCTCTCTGATTTTTTTCTCCGTGAAACGGAATATATGGAGTTGGAGTTGAGGTCGGCGGAGCCTCAGGGGGCCCACGAGACAGGGGGCGTGCCCAGGGGGGTGGGCACGCCCCCCACCCTCATGGACAGGGTGTGGGCCCCCTGGTCTTGATTCTTTTGCTAATATTTTTTATATTTTCCAAAAAGTGCCTCCGTGGCTTTACAGGACATTCCGAGAACTTTTGTTTTCTACACATAAAACAACATCATGGCAGTTCTGCTGAAAACAGCGTCAGTCCGGGTTAGTTTCATTCAAATCATGCAAGTTAGAGTCCAAAACAAGGGCAAAAGTGTTTGGAAAAGTAGATACGTTGGAGACGTATCATCGGCCTAGCTAAGCCAAAGCCAACGGAGGCGTAGTGCTCGGACGAAGGCCGGGAGATCATGAATGCCCAGTCCTCCCCTGACCTCCGGCCTGGTCACCGTCCTCCATGCAACCTTGCACTTGCCGTTGTTGATCTCCTGGTCATGCGCCCACAAGAAGCGTCGCCTGACTTTGTCGATCTCCTTGAAGAACTTCTTTCGCGCACGCAGCATCAATAGGGCAAATGTTGGCATGGCTAAGAGAACACATCTCACGATGACTTTGTGCCCCCCAGCAGAAGAAGCCGACCCTTCCATCCCGCAAGCCTGGCCCTGATCCTGTCGAGGATGAACTGCAGGTGGACTAGCCTAGTTCTGCCGGTCGTTAGGGGGAGCCCCAGGTACTTGATTGGAAGAGAAGCTGTTGCACCTCCAAAACCCTGTAGAACTTGATCCAAGTCGATATCGGAGCAACTAATGGCCACCGCAGAGGATTTGGTGAGTGAAAGGATCGAGAAGAGGTGTCTAGGAGGGGGGGGGTGATTAGACACTAAGTACCAAAAGTTGCAGTTTTTAATTTCTTTAAGTTGGAGTTGAGTTTAGGCACAAGTTTAACACTCACAATACATATCAAGCAAGCATGCAAAGAGTATATGAGCAACGGAAAGTAAAGCATGCAACTTGCAAGAATGTAAAGGGATGGGATTGGAGAATTCAAATGCAATTGGAGACACGGATGTTTTTGTCGTGGTTCCGATAGGTGGTGCTATCGTACATCCACGTTGATGGAGACTTCAACCCACTAAGGGTAATGGTTGCGCGAGTCCACGGAGGGCTCCACCCACGAAGGGTCCATGAAGAAGCAACCTTGTCTATCCCACCATGGCCGTCGCCCACGAAGGACTTGCCTCACTAGCGGTAGATCTTCACGAAGTAGGCGATCTCCTTGCCCTTACAAACTCCTTGGTTCAACTCCACAATCTTGTCAGAGGCTCCCAAGTGACACCTAGCCAATCTAGGAGACACCACTCTTCAAGAAGTAACAAATGGTGTGTTGATGATGAACTCCTTGCTCTTGTGCTTCAAATGATAGTCTCCCCAACACTCAACTCTCTCTCATAGGATTTGGATTTGGTGGAAAGAAGATTTGAGTGGAAAGCAACTTGGGGAAGGCTAGAGATTAAGATTCATATGGTAGGAATGGAATATCTTGGCCTCAACACAAGTGTAGGTGGTTCTCTCTCAGAAAATGCAAGTTGGAAGTGTAGGTTCGTTTTGATGGCTCTCTCCACGAATGAAGAGTGGGTGGAGGGGTATATATAGCCTCCACACAAAATCTAACCGTTACACACAACTTGCCAAACTCAGTGGGACCGAATTGAGAAACTCGGTCAGACCGATTCAGCAAATCTAGTGACCGTTAGGATTTTCGATGGGACCGACATGCAACTTGGTAGGACCGATATGGTTAGGGTTAGGGAATAACGTAATCTCGGTGAGACCGATTACTCAAACTCGGTGGGACCGATTTTGGTAATAAGTTAACCAGAGAGTTGGTCATGCAAACTCGGTGAGACCGATTACACAAACTCGGTGGGACCGATTTTGGTAGTAAGCTAACCAGAGAGTTTGAATTGTAATCCCGGTAGTACCGGTTACTCAAACTCGGTGGGACCGATTTTGGTAATGGACATACACAGAGAGATTACAACCCCATCTCGGTGAGACCGAGATCCCTATCGGTGAGACCGATTTGCCTAGGGTTTGTGGCAGTGGCTATGACATCTGAACTCGGTGGCGCCGGATAGAAAGAATCAGTAGGTCCGAGTTAGACTTTTGGTTTAGGACATATGTGGATGTGAGAAAGTAGTTGAGGGCTTGGGAGCATATCACTAAGCATTTTGAGCAAGTAAACCGTTAAGCAACACCTCATCCCTCCTTGATAGTATTGGCTTTTCTTATAGACTCAATGTGATCTTGGATCACTAAAATGGAAAATGTAGAGTCTTGAGCTTTGAGCTTGAGCCAATCCTTTTGTCCTTAGCATTTTGAAGGGGTTCCACATCCTTTAGTCCATGCCACTTCATTTGTTGAACTCATCTGAAACATACTAGGTAAAAGTGTTAGTCCAACAAGAGATATGTTGACATTAATTATCAAAATCACCCAGGGAGCACTTGTGCTTTCAATCTCCCCCTTTTTGGTATTGATGACAACATACATCAAAGCTTTAGATAAAGATATAGAGAATAACAAGTAAAGCTTTGGAAAGACATGTAACATGCATAGGCTCCCCCTACATGTATGCAATCATGTGAATATGGAATATATAAGCATGTGAGAGCATAACCATGACAGAGTAGGCAATGTGTTACATGTATCTTGGCTATATGCATCAGAGCAAAAAAATGTGAATATGGGAAATGTACCTTCATGCTCATGAGTCCTTCTTGCATACAATATGTACATCAACAAGAATTCCTCATACACATGATTGTGATGCATATACTTACCTTGTGGTCTTGAGTTGGCTTAGGATGGAATGAACGTGTGAAAATAAGGTTAGATAACACAGATGCACTTACTAGCCAGAGCAAACAAAAAGAAACCACAAGAGTACCAAGACTGGGATGACATGTAAAGAGTGAGTACTGAGTACCACATTGGATATAGACATGTCCCCAAAGGTAAAGATGTGCAATGAATTCAAAGAATTTCTTTCCCTTAGAAGTCTTGCTTCCCCTGAATCTAGCATGGGATACTGGGAGAAGATAGGGAATAGAAAAACAGAGCTCAAAGAAACAAATGAATAGAGCTAATGCAAATAAGCACATATGAACATGTCTTTCCCCCCAAGAAGACATGTGGCATCTCTCCTCTTGAACACAAAGCATCTGGGATCCTTGAAGATTACTCTCTCCTTGAGTATTCTCTCCCCCTAGAGATGTGATTAAGCTTTGATGTGATCTCTCTATCCCCCCTTTGACATCAATTTCCAAGAAGGGCCTTCTGGAATTTGTCGTGAATGGTTTGGTCCTTGAGTCACAGCGCAAAGCACTAAGGTAAATGTGATGCTTGTAGAGGACAAGATTCATTGAGTGGAGCTGGATCAAGAGTAATGCAGGAATAAATGGCAAAATGTCTTTCCTGTAGTGAAATCGGTGGCACGGAGTGGTATGCTTCGGTTGCACCGAAAGAATTCGGTTAGACCGAAAACAAGAAACCGGTGTGACCGAGTTCATCACAGAGAAAACACTTGTCGCCTCAGCTCACTAGACAAGTAAGATCTCACAAGGATTTGCAAGGAATTAACTGAAAGATTTGCAATGAATTAGATGCAGGGAATGCAGAACAAACAGAAAAGAAAAGAAATCCAGGTGAAGTTTTTTTTAATATGCATGAGACAATTGCAAGCGCACAGAAAGGAACACAAGAGAACTTCATCTAGAATTGGTCGGCAACAAAGTCACCTATGTTAGAGTATATTGACTTAGGAGTCAAGTGAGATCACTTGATCATAGGTCATACTCATCGTTTAAGCTCAAAATGGGGTTACCATTTTTTCCGTTTAAGCATCTTGATGTATTCACATCTTGTCGAGTTGCTTTGACTCATGACTTGGAGTAAAGCTTCTCTAAGATGGAATAACATACCTTGGGTGGTGGTGGTGATCGTGATCATGTAGTTGAACTTGTGTGGGTTGCTCAAGGTTGATGTAGCTCATCAAGAGTTGAGAGCACCACTTGGAATCTGAGTTCATCTACCTACATGGGTTATTTTTTGCAAGGAATAGCACTTGTGTATCCAAAATGACAATCATGAAACTCAGCATACTTGTCAAAGGATATGTTTGAGTGGTTCCGTGCTTCCTTGTCTTCAACCACCATTGTGTAGAGACTTGGTGATGTAGAGATTGCTCAAGATGTGAGTGAGTTGCAATCTCATAGATTTAGATTCATCCAAGTACCTACATGGGTTAGATAACATGCAAGGTGCAAATGTATCCAAGACATAAGATAGTCATCATAAGAGAAATATCAAGGATTAGTCATAAGCTCATGTCTTGCATGTATCCAATGGAGTTCCTACTCCAAGTTTGAAGCATCAATGATATTCAATTCACCTCTTAACCTGCAAAACACTCTCTCATCAAGTGGTTTAGTGAATATATCCGCTAATTGCTTTTTGGTGCGAACATGCTTAAGATTAATGTCACCCTTAGCAACATGATCTCGAATGAAATGATGACGAACTTCAATATGCTTAGTTCGAGAGTGTTGCACGGGATTGTGAGCAATCTTAATAGCACTTTCATTGTCACAAAGTAATGGAACATGTTTCACCTATATCCCATAATCTTTAAGAGTTTGGGTCATCCAAAGTAATTGAGCACAACATGATCCAGCGGCAATGTATTCTGCTTCGGCGGTGGACAAGGATACCGAGTTTTGTTTCTTGGAAGACCAAGACACAAGAGATCTACCAAGAAATTGACAAGTACCCGAAGTGGACTTTCTATCAACCTTGTCACCGGCATAGTCCGAGTCGGAGTACCCAACAAGATCGAAAGAGGCCCTCTTAGGATACCAAATGCCAAAATTTGGTGTATGGATTAAGTATCTCACTATCCTTTTCACGGCCTTAAGATGACATTCTTTAGGAGCAGCTTGATATCGTGCACACATGCACACACTTAGCATGATATCGGGACGTGAAGCACATAGATATAACAATGAACCAATCATAGAGCGATAAACCTTTTGATCAACCGGTTCACCATCTTTGGTCAAATCAAGATGTCCACTAGTAGGCATGGGTGTAGTCATACCTTTGCATTCTTGCATATTGAACTTCTTGAATAAGTCCTTGGTGTACTTTGTTTTAGAGACAAAGGTACCTTCCTTAGTTTGCTTGATTTGCAAACCAAGAAAGAATTTGAGTTCACTCGTCATAGACATCTCAAACTTTTCCGACATTAGCTTTCCAAATTTTTCACTAAAATGAGGGTTAGTAGAACCAAATATAATATCATCAACATAGATTTGGCATACAAATAGTTCTCCATTGACCCTTTTAGTAAAAAGACTAGAATCTATTTTTCCAATTTCAAAGCCTTTTTCAATAAGGAACTTGGTCAAGCATTTGTACCACGCTCTAGGAGCTTATTTAAGACCATAAAGAGCTTTGTGCAGTTTGTAAACATGATCAGGTTTCTTAGGATTAACAAAGCCGGGAGGTTGCTTAACATAAACTTCCTCCTCTATTTCACCATTTAGAAAGGCACTTTTAATGTCCATTTGGTACAAGGTGATATCATGGTGAGATGCGAATGGACTCAAGTCTAGCAACGGGAGCATAAGTCTCACCATAGTCCATACCTTCGATTTGTGTGTAGCCTTGGGCGACGAGACATGCTTTATTGCGAACTACTTGTCCATCTTCATCTTGCTTGTTGCGAAACACCCATTTGGTATCGATGATGTTGTGGTTGTTGTCGGGCTTCTCAACCAATGTCCAAACTTGATTTCTCTCAAAGTTGTGTAGCTCTTCATGCATAGCATTTATCCAATCCGGATCTTCCAATGCTTCTTCAACCTTCATAGGTTCAATGCTAGAGATGAATGAATAGTGTTCACAAAAGTTAGCTAAACGAGTTTTAGAGCGAGTGATTCTCCCGGTTTGGATATCATTGTAGATTTGCTCGACGGGATGGTCTTTAGCAATTCTTGCTCGAACTCGTGAAAGCTTTTGCTTGGGTCTTGGTTGAACATCTTCTTCATCTTGTTCTTCTTCTTGGCCTTCTTCATTGTTGACGTTGTCATTCTCTTGTCGTGGTGGAGAAGGAGGTTGTTGACATTCGTCTTGGTGCACTTCCTCATTTTCTTCATCTTGGTGTGTCCCACTTGCGGATGCTTCCGTATCAACTCTTGGTTCACCTTCTCGTGAGGTAGAAGCTTCCACTTGGATGGATGAGGTACTCTCATTCACCTCCGTTGGACGAATCTTGCTAATAGACAGGTCTTGAATTGCTTTCGAGGGGTCTTTGTCTCCTACATCAATTGGCAATTGCTCTATTTGCGAGCCGTTAGATTCATAAAACTACACATCGAGACTTTTGTCTTGAATTGCTTCCGAGGGGTCTTTGAACCTGCGATTTATCATCGTGAAAGAACACCCACGTAAATCTTGAAAAACATCAACAATAACTAGACCAAAAGAATTTCCACCGAGACTTTTGTAAGCGTTGGGACCAAAAAGATCCATGTGAAGTAGCTCGAGTGGCCTCCTTGTGGTCATGATGTTTTTCACGGGATGCCTCCCTCTGACCTGTTTACCTGCTTGACAAGCGCTGCAAAGTCTATCCTTATCAAATATGACATTGTTAACGCCAAGGATATGATTTCCTTTAATAAGCTTGTCAAGGTTTTGCATGCCAACATGACCTAATCGTCTATGCCATAACCAACCCGTAGAGGATTTAGCAATAAAGCAAGTTCTAGGTTGAGCCTTTTTAGTGAAATCAACAATGTATAGATCACCTCTACGTACACCGGTAAAGACCATTTTATGATTATCTCTAGGAAACACTTGGCAATCTACTTCAATAAATAGGACATTGAAACCGAAATCAGCAAGTCTAGATACTCAAAGTAAGTTGTAGCCAAGAGATTCAATGAGCATGACATTTTGTACGGAGCTATCATGTGATATGGCCACCTTACCGAGGCTAACCACCTTACCATTTGAGTTATCACCAAAAGTGACATACTTTCGAGGACCATCGTTTTCAGCAAGCTCACGAAACATGTCTTTATCTCCGGTCATGTGATCGGTACATCCACTATCAAGGACCCATTCCTTTCCTCCTGCCATATATCCCCGAAGATTTGCCATAAGACCAAAGTGTCTCATCGCATCATCAAGATCAAAGTCACTATCATCATCCTCATCATAGTATCCATGTTCAACATCGTCATGTGGTGGATCAATTCCTAGAGAGGGTGATTCGTTAGAGTGAGTTTGACAATGATCTTGTTTATGAATTTTTATTGCTTCGGAAATGATATCACTAATAATTCCAACATCTCCTTTGGCACGCATAAGGTTTGTAAGCTCAAATAGGCAATCACCAAACATAGGATCATTGGAATTCATCTTACTCAAGGCAATAGACTTATGGAGAATTTCATCTAGATTTTTTAAGGAATAATTTGGAAAACGTTCCTCAGTAAATTTCCATATATTGTAGGCACACTTAAGTAGGAAAACATCCAATCAATTTTCTAGGCAAGCCTCTAGTGGTAAGTTCAACAGTTCTAAGATTGCGAATCATGTCAATTGACTCATCAAGGGTAGGATGCATAGGATCAACATGAGGTGCACAAGGGCTAGCAATGTACTTGTTCAAATGATATTGATTGAAAAACACAAGCATCTCATTTTCCACTCATGAAAGTACTCTCCATCAAGTATAGGCACTCTATGTCTAAGACTCCCAATAGTAGACTCATCCATCTTCCCCCAATGGTGTTTAAACCAAAGCAATGGAGACCAAAGCTCTGATACCAATTGAAAGGATCGAGAAGAGGTGTCTTGAGGGGGGGGGGCTGATCAGACACTAAGTACCAAAAGTTGTAGTTCTTAACTTCTTTAAGTTGGAGTGGAGTTTAGGCACAAGTTTAACACTCACAATACATATCAAGCAAGCATGCAAAGAGTATATGAGCAGCGGAAAGTAAAGCATGCAACTTGCAGGAATGTAAAGGGATGGGATTGGAGAATTCAAACGCAATTGGAGACACGGATGTTTTTGTCGTGGTTCCGATAGGTGGTGCTATGGTACATCCACGTTGATGGAGACTTCAACCCACGAAGGGTAGCGGTTGCGCGAGTCCACAGAGGGCTCCACCCACGAAGGGTCCATGAAGAAGCAACCTTGTCTATCCCACCATGACCGTCGCCCACGAAGGACTTGCCTCACTAGCGGTACATCTTCACGAAGTAGGCGATCTCCTTGCCCTTACAAACTCCTTGGTTCAACTCCACAATCTTGTCGGAGGCTCCCAAGTGACACCTAGCCAATCTAGGAGACACCACTCTCCAAGAAGTAACAAATGGTGTGTTGATGATGAACTCCTTGCTCTTGTGCTTCAAATGATAGTCTCCCCAACACTCAACTCTCTCTCACATGATTTGGGTTTGGTGGAAAGAAGATTTGAGTGGAAAGAAACTTGGGGAAGGCTAGAGATCAAGATTCATATGGTAGGAATGGAATATCTTGGCCTCAACACAAGTGTAGGTGGTTCTCTCTCAAAAAATGCAAGTTGGAAGTGTAGGTTCATTCTGATGTCTCTCTCCACGAATGAAGAGTGGGTGGAGGGGTATATATAGCCTCCACACAAAATCTAACCGTTACACACAACTTGCCAAACTCGGTGGGACCGAATTGAGAAACTCGGTCGGACCGATTCAGCAAATCTAGTGACTGTTAGGATTTTCGGTGGGACCGACATGCAACTCGGTAGGACCGATATGGTTAGGGTTAGGGCATAACGTAATCTCGGTGAGACCGATTACTCAAACTCGGTGGGACCGATTTTGGTAATAAGTTAACCAGAGAGTTGGTCAGGCAAACTCGGTGAGGCCAATTACACAAACTCGGTGGGACCGATTTTGGTAATAAGATAACCAGAGAGTTTGCATTGTAATCTCGGTAGTACCGATTACTCAAACTCGGTGAGACCGATTTTGGTAATGGACATACACAAAGAGATTACAACCCCATCTCGGTGAGACCGAGATCCCTATCGGTGAGACCGATTTGCCTAGGGTTTGTGGCAGTGGCTATGACATCTGAACTCGGTGGCGCCAGATAGAAAGAATTAGTAGGTCCGAGTTAGACTTTTGGTTTAGGACATATGTGGATGTGAGAAAGTAGTTGAGGGCTTGGGAGCATATCACTAAGCATTTTGAGCAAGTAAGCCATTAAGCAACACCTCATCCCTCCTTGATAGTATTGGCTTTTCTTATAGACTCAATGTGATTTTGGATCACTAAAATGGAAATTGTAGAGTCTTGAGCTTTGAGCTTGAGCCAATCCTTTTGTCCTTAGCATTTTGAAGGGGTTCCACATCCTTTAGTCCATGCCACTTCATTTGTTGAACTCATCTGAAACATACTAGGTAAAAGTGTTAGTCCAACAAGAGATATGTTGACATTAATTACCAAAATCACCCAGGGAGCACTTGTGCTTTCAGCGAGGTTGACGCGCAGGCCGGTGGCATCGCCGAAACTAGTTAGAATTTGTAGCAGTCTATCTACCTCCCGCCGGATAGGGTTGACGAAGATCACGGCATTGTCGGAGTAGAGACTTTTTCTCATCCTTGCCGTCGAACTAGGGATTGGCGAGAGAGCGTCGGAGCGCGTGGCCGCCTCCAGAAGCCGGTGCAGCGGGTCGATGCAGAGGATGAAGAGCTGCAGGGATAGTGGGTCCCCCTGCCGGAGCCTCCTCAGATGATCGATGGGGTTGCCAGGGATGCCATTGATCAGGCACGACGATGATGAGGACGAGAGCAGCAGGGTGATCCAGTCACGCCAGCGCGCGGGGAAGCCCAGCTTGCACATGAGCTCGATGATGAATTCCCAGGAAACGCTGTCAAAAGCTCTTGCGATGTCAAGTTTCAGTAGCAGTGCCGGGGTTTTGGCGCGGTGCAGTGATCTGATGGTGTTTTGGATGTTGAGGTAGCGTTCATGGATGCACTTTTTCTTCTGGAATGCCGTCTGCACCGGCGAGATGATCTTGCTGATCACAGCAGCCAGGCGCATAGACAATACTTTGGAGATCAGCTTCCCGATGGAGTGCACCAGGCTTATAGGCCAAAAATCTCCCATGGATGCAGCGCCGTCTTTCTTTGGGATGAGGGCGATCATGGTTGTGTTGAGGTCTGCAAAACTGTCGTCCGCAATTCAATAGAAGTGATGGAAGATGGCCATTATATCATTCTTGATCACACTCCAGCAGGATCTGAAGAACGTCCCCGAAAAACCGTCAGGTCCCGTTGCTTTCTCTGCCGAAGATGCTACGATCGCTGCCCAGACCTCAACCTCAGAAAACGGGTTGTCGAGTCCCTCGTTGCTGACTGAGGGGAGGTGCAGCCCTTCCCAGTTTATAGTGCTAGCTCTGCTGATCCTGGTGCCAAGCAGGTTGCTGAAGTGCTGGTGTGCCGCCGCTGCCTTGTCTTCATGAGAGACAGCAGTGTCTGTATTGGTCTGCAGAGAGTGAATGTAGTTTTTCTGCATCCTGGAGTTGATATTAGCCGAAAAAATGCTGTTTTTGCTTCTCCCGCTCGCAGCCATGAGATTCTGGATGCCTGTCGCTTCCTGGCACGCTCAATTGCTGCCAGCCCGAGCAGCCTTTGCTTCAGTTGTCGGTGTAGCTGAAATTCTGCTGGAGTTAAGCTTCTTCGCTCTTGCGCCACATCAAGCTGCAGAATTACCTCGCACGCCAGGTGGAACTGAACTTTTGCATCACTGAAGAGAGTGCGAGCCCAAATCTTCAGGTCAGCAGCAGTTCTTCTCATCTTGACCTTGAGCTGTGCGATCAGGCAGTTGTGGTTTACTGGCTGCTGCCATGCTCGCTGCACGGTCTCCTGAAAGTGCGGGAAACGGGGCCAGAAAGATTCAAACTTGAAGATTGGCCTTTTGCGCGGGGCAGCCAAGTTGGCAAGGACAAGGGGGCAGTTGTCGGAGTAGGCTGTGGATGCAGCGAGGAGCATGTGTGCTGGGAATAGAGCCTCCCACTCGGTGTTGCAGAAAACATTGTCAATGCTGACCATGGTTGGATCTTGGCGCTCGCTAGTCCAAGTAAACCTCCTATTCTTGCACTTGATTTCTCTGAGATGCGCTCTGTCTAGTGCCGCTCTAAATCTTCCCATAAGTCTTTGGTCCAGGTTCAGATTATTCTTGTCCCTGGCCTTGTAGATGACATTGAAGTCACCGTTGATCATCCATGGCTCTCCCGTCGGAGGTGCTTCTTGCACCATCTCGGCAAGGAAATCTTCCTTTCTTGCATCATCAGTTAGCCCATACACTGTGGTCAGCCAGAAGCTGCCGTCGCCCTGTGTTTCCGAAACCTTTGCCGTGATCGAATAACAGCCGATTGCGTGAGTGTCCACACGCACAACATTCTTGTTCAAAGGATCACTGCTCCTCCCCTTGTCCCTATGGCAGGCAGCACCACGCAGCCCTCAAGGGCCAAGCCGCCAATGTCGCGTAGATACGCTTGTGTCCAGGTTTCCAGCTACGTCTCCTGGAAGCAGAGGATTGCTGCTCAATGGGCCTCTACCACTTCTCTTACTGCAGATCTTTTAGCTGGGGCGTTTAGGCCTCTAACATTCCAGCTAATGATGGTGCAATTGTTGTTATTCATGGAACACATAAAAAGTTCTCCGCCAGCAAACATAATTCTATTGAAGGAAGCAACTGATTACACTTGCCACAATACAAGGGGGCACTGGAGACCACCAATAGGCCCCATAATTCTCCGGTGCAAGCCGATCCACTAATCCCTAGCACTAACAGTCTGTCAGAAGGGCCGACAGAGACTAACATGAACCCTAACTCGTGCTGGCTTAAGGCCAACCGCTGACGAAGACTACTACTACAAAGCCTACTGCTAGGCCGAAGAAATTGAAGTACTAACATAAGTAACCTAAACTGCAGCTGTAGTCTTAGCATCCGGGCCGGCGAGGCTGCCCGCAATGCGGAGATCATCAAGATTAAGGCGAGTGAGCTTTGTGATGATTGCAATGTCGTAGTCTGTCAGAGGCTTGTTGAAACACTAGATGAGGGCCTCCGCAAACTCTGCCATCATCTTCTCCTTGGGGCCGAGCAATCCTAGCTGCTTGACGAGCAGGAGGGAGGCGCGTTGGGCGACAGGCACCATGCTTGGGTTTGCAGCCTGATGTGTGCTCTGCCTGATAGGGGTAGAGGAGACTCTGGTCTTGGGAGGGGCGGAGGGACGCCGGGGTGGAGGAGCGGCAATGATGGGAGGAGGCCCATCAGTGAAGAGGCGAGGCGGTTCCTCCTCGGCCGCGCCTCCGTTGAGCTGCAGCTGCATCACCTGCTACGTTACCGCGCCCAGCTGCAGATTGGTGGCGACCATTGGGGGGAACACGGCAGGCGGCAAATTCGAGCAGGTTGGTGAGTGCAGAGGTGATCGATTCATCTAGCTCTTGATGGAACTCATCCGCGCGTGGGGGCTGTGGGAGGGCCCGACCCGTAGAGTCGAAGAAGACCTTCACCGGATCCTCCACGGCTGGGACGTCCTGGGCCGGCTGCTTGGAGATTAGGGGCAGGGGAGGCGTTGCTTTTAGCACCGCCGGCTGCTGGGAGTGCCTCTTCCCCCCACGGCGGCTTTCAGGTGTACGGCTTCGCTGGCACGGGACGGGGGCTGCTTCACGCCTGGGAAGCTTGTCGCGGCCGAGGAGGGCGTCCTTCCATGAACACCGTCCACCACGCTCCTTGTCATGGTCGTCGTGGTCACGGCGAGGACCCAGCAGGATGCCGCCGCAGCCTGATGGCGAGACCAGGGCAGGGTGGCATCAGCTTTGCCCCTGGCCGTCCTCCACATGCATAGTCCAGGTTCCCGGCTAGATCTCTGGCACCTTGCGCCCGTCTTCAGAGCTCGAGGATGGGAGACCGCTCTGCGCGGAGTGGGACGAACGCGGTGACAGCGGTGACCAATCGTCCACCAGGTCGACATGGATGAGCAGGTCATGCACTACAAAAAAGACACATCCGTGACATTTTGGGCCAAACGAAACTTTTTTCTGTCATACATATGGCACTTCTATGACGATAATCGTGACAAAACCCGGTATCACCATAGATGTGGTGGGCTCCTACTTCTATGACAAAAAATCATGACAGAAAATGGGCTTTTCATCCTGGGCGGGCCAGAGACGCAACTGCATGACATTCTTTGGGCCGTCCATGACGGAAAAAACCGTGGTAGAAGCGAGGGGGAGGAAAATTTTAGGGAGTTGCTGGTTACGGTGGGAGGTCGGGGGCCGAGCGATGCGCGTTTCTCTCATACACGACGCTGCTGCGTGCGAGGCGGCGCTCTAGCGAACCCGAAGCGAGGCATTGGGCTCTAACTGAACCCGAGCGATTGCACTACATGCTACGCGTTACTGAACCCGAGCAATCGATCGATGGCTGTTAACTAAACCCGATCAAGCGATTCCTTCGCTACTGTTGCTAACTGAAGCCGATCGATTGATGAGCAAATGGCGTTGCGGGGGTGGATGAGCGATGGCGATGGCGTTGCCTCTGGATGAACAGGAGCCCGTGGTATGGAGGGCTGGATGAACAGTAGACGGTGGAGGGGTGGTTGAACAAGACCCCGTGGTGTGGAGGGCTGGATGAACAGGAGCTCGTGGAGGCTGGAGGAGGTCGACGGTAGCCCGTGGAGGCTGGAGGAGGTCGACGGTGGAGATGAACAGTATCCTGTGGAGTCCCGTTTTGCGGTACGCCACACCCCTCCCAATGAACAGGACCCCCGTTTCGACCGTAGCGCTCCAACACAAGTCCATTTCGTTCGTTTGGCGGTACACCACACCCCTCCCGATCAACAGGACGCCCGTTTCGACCGTAGGAGGTCTGTTTCCTCCGTTTTGCGGTGCGCCACACCCCTCCCGATCAACAGGACCCCCGTTTTGACCGTAGGAGGTCCGTTTCCTCCGTTTGGCGGTACGCCACACCCCTCCCGATCAATAGGACCCTATTCCGAACGTAGGAGGTCTGTTTCCTCCGTTGTGCGGTACACCAGGCCTCGTTTCCATCGCCTATTCCGTCCAAGCCCTCCCGATGAACACGACCACGCATTCCGTCCTGACCCAGCCGGTTGGCTCCCACGAGTTCTATTGCCTCCCGATGAACACGGCGCATTCCGTTGCCTCCCCATGAACACGACGCATTCCATTGCCTCCCCATGAACACGACAACGACGATGTTTCTCCGTTCCGACCCAGCCATGTACACGAGCCCTCGCCGTACGTATGCGCGAGTAGGCGTTCGAGACCTGCTCAGATGTACGTGCGTGGCAGATTTTCTTTCTTGCACCTCGCCGCTGACGACGCCTACATGCTACGTGTGTGCCTCTACTACAACACGCGGCGCGCTCTACAATGACCAAGATGTACGCATACGTCGCGACTGAATGACAACGCTACGTGCGCTTGACCAGTGGGTCCCGATCGAGCACTTCCTTGCGTCGCGAAAATGTAGCCGGTGGGTCCCAGCAATGAGGGGCGAATCATTTTTTGCCGGACGCACTTCCTTTGCGTCGCGAAGATGTAGCTGGTGGGTCCCAGCAATGTCGGGCAAATCGTTTTCTGGACGCACTTCCTTGCATGCGAAGATGTAGTGGTGGGTCCCAGCAATCGTGGGTGAATCGCTTTTTGCGGGACGCACTTCCTTGCGTGCGAAGATGTAGCTGGTGGGTCCCAGCAGTCAGGGGAAACATTTTTTCGCGAAATACGGTGGCCCGTCTGGTGGGTCCTTGCTGTCAGGTGGAGGAATCATTATTTTGCGCGTAATAAGGAGGCACTTCCTTGCTGCGGCCGTGGACCCAGCTGTCTGCCTCTCCATGTACAATCCACGTCTGATGGAAGTCGTTCCTTGACCATGTTGACCACGCCACGCCGAGAGCACCACGACGGTAGACGACGGCGAGGCCTAGGAAGGGGACGACTCAGAGCCGAGAAAGACGTAGCAGTGGATGCCCACGCGAAGAGGAGTATGAGGGTTCACTGGTTCGGCTGCGGTGTGAGGCTGCTGTCGCCGCAGAATAACAGGGGGTGTGGGTGAGTAGAGGGATGGCCTGGCCAGCGGTGGGAGTAGTAGGGGCCGGTGAGGCCTCCGCGGCATCACAACCAGACACGAGATATAGGAGCACGCGGCACGACCGGCCGCTGGTTTGGTAATTTGGAGCAAGAAGACCAGAGGTTGAAGAAGCACTACTGACGTTGAATGAACATTGTACGATAACAGAGCTAGAATCGCTCATATTGACTAAGTTGACAAAGCCCTCCGTCGACCAACTTGGTAGGCCCACAAGTCAGCCTCCCACTATCTTTGGTTTCGGTGGCGGGGAGTATTCATTTTTTGTGCGTAATAAGAAGGCACCTCCTTGCGTGCGAAGATAGTGGTGGGTCCAACATGTCGTGAGGGCACATTTTTTCAGAAAATCTGAGAGGCCCTTCGGTGGGTCCCGGATGTCGTGGAGGAATAATTATTTTATGCATAATAAGGAGGCACTTCCTTGTGCGTGTCGTGGACCCGGTGTCACCTCTCCACGTCTGATCCACTTCGAAGAAGCCGTTCCTTGAACACGTTGACCACGCCGCGCCGAGAGCACCAGGGCGGTGGACGACGGCGAGGCCTAGGAAGGGAACGACACGGATGCAGGGAAGACTCGGTAGTTGTTTTCCACGCGGAGGGGAGTACGACTGTAAGAGGGGTTTACTGGTTCGTCTGCCCTCGCCGGAGAATAAAAGCAGGTGTGGGTGAGTAGAGGGATGGCTAGGCCAGCGATGGAAGTACTGGTGGCGGTGAGGCTCTTGGCAGGCCTGACTGGCCCGCCATGGGAGGAGGGAGCAGGTAGTCCGGCCGGCGCTTGTTTGAGCGGCTGGAGCAGGAAGAGCAGAGATTGAAGAAGCACGACGGCCGTTGGATGGACATCATACGGTCACTGGAGCTAGAATCGTTCATATTGACAAAGTTGACAAAGCCCTCTGTCCCCGTCAACTTAGTAGGCCCACAAGTTAGCCTCCCACCATGGTGGGTCCCAGCTAGCAGGGGGAGTATTCATTTTTCTGTGCGTAATAAGGAGGCACTTCCGGTGGATCTGAGCTGATAGTGGGGGGAATGTTTTTTTCGCGAAATACGGTGGTCCGTCCGGTGGGTCCCAGCAGTCAGGGGCAAACATTTTTTTCGCGAAATACGGTGGCCCGTCCGGTGGGTCACAGCAGTCAGGGGGGAACGTTTTTTCCGCGAAATATTGGTGGCCCGTCCGATGGGTCCCTGCTGTCAGGTGGAGGAATAATTATTTTGCGCATAATAAGGAGGCACTTTCTTGCGGCTACCGTGGACCCAGCTGTCAGCCTCTCCACGTACAGTACTCTTTCGATGGAAGTCGGTCGTTGACCACATTGACCACGCCGCGCCAAGAGCACCAGGGCGGTGGACGACGGCGAGGCCTAGGAAGGGGACGACACAGAGCCGGGAAGACGCGGTAGTGGATGCCCACGCGGAGAGGAGTACGAGAGTTCACTGGTTCGGCTGCGGTGTGAGGCTGCCGTCGCCGCAGAATAACAGGGGGAGTGGGTGAGTGGAGGGATGGCCTGGACAGCGGTGGGAGTAGTATGGGGACGGTGAGGCCTCCACGGCAAAGACCCGACCCACGGAGGCAGGAGCATGCGGCACGACCGGCGCTGCTTTGGGTGGCTGGGGCAAGAAGACCAGAGGTTGAAGAAGCACTACAGCCGCTGGATGGACATCGTTGACCACGCCACGCCGAGAGCTCCAGGGCGGTGGACGACGACGAGGCCTACGAAGGGAACGACACGGAGCCGGCGAAGACACGACAGTTGCTGCCCACGCGGTGGAGAGTACGAGGGTTGACTAGTTCGGTTGCCGTCGCCGGAAAATAACAGGAGGAGTGGGTGAGTAGAGGGATAGACAGGCCAGGGATGCGAGTATGATGGGGCCGTGAGGCCTGCCCGGCAGCACTGCCAGCCACGGGAGGCGGGAGCAAGCGGTAGCGACGGCGCTGGTTTGGGCGGCTGGGGCAGGAAGATCAGAGACCGAAGAAGCATGATTGCCGTTAGATTGACATCTAACGATCTGACGCTGGTAGAGTCGATTGTTGACTAAGTTTCTTTTTTAAGAAACCGTGTGTATTCATGAACTTAGTAGGCCCACAAGTCAGCCTCCAAATCTGTGGCAGACAACATAGAGCCCATTTGCTATTTTTTCTAATTTGCAGCCCATTTGCTAATTCTTAAGTAATTTATTACAGCCCATTTTCTGCTGAGGACCACGGTCAAAAAGTTCAACCTTATTTTGCATATTTCGGTGGAGTCCAAACTATTGTAATCCCGAAATGATAAACATTTTTTTAAGAACTTATTGATTTGCCAAAAAAATCGTTTTGTTTTTGTAAGCAAATAAGACGTGGGACAATTGAGTTGGTTTAAGGAAAAACCAGTGGTAAAAAAATCAGCGCTGGGTGGGAAAAAACAACAAAAATAAGGATGTAAAATGAAAAGGGAATTTTATGTGTTTTCAATATAATGATACGTGTATATGAACTAGTAAAACTATAGGTAGAGATTAGAAAACGGATGTAGGACATGCGTTTCAAGAGGAAAATAGAACTGGCTGTGTGTTTGATTCGGTAAAAAACTGCTCATGGATGTTGTAAGACAAAATATAACTAACTTATTTGGCGGGCGAGGCGAGAGATACTGTTGGATCTTTGTGCCCCGTTGTCGGCATGGGCTGGGCCTGTTAAAAACAAAACCAACCCTGGGCTGTCTATAGCCCAGTTGAAACTTGCTCGACCTGAAAAAACAATATCGTGCTCAATAAACGAGAGAATTTCGCAAGCACGATTGATAAGCGGGATGCAGACGGATATTTTTTTATCGTGATAATAAGTGCATGCACTTGTTTGAAAAAACTGCAGAATCGAATTGACGGCGGTGCTTATGCTACCCATCAAATAAAAATCAGGTGCCCGAGAATTCGTTTGAAACAAATGATTCAGCTTTATATCCACGTCGACCCTCTGCATGATGGTTGGAAGCAAATGCAAGTTCATACCAAAAGATCGTTAACAACAATACCAACTTGTGGACGACAAGGTAGTACAACTACCAATACCAAACTAACTTATAATCTTTTACTCCCGGCCCTAGTGTTTGTGCGGTAGAAAATCTTGCAGAGGACCAGCTCCGCTCCTTCTCTTGCTCCGGGTCCCGAGGTGGTACTTGGTGCATCACCCGATTGGTCCTCTGCTGGTCGAAGTTCTTGTTGGTGTGCAGCACAGAACTGCTTTTGCCGCCCATCGCGGCCGTTGACCATCACCGCAAGGTATTGCGGTCTTGTGCCACATCGCGTGCATGCCGCACTCGATTGTATCTTGCAACGCGCGTCCGTGGCCCTTTTGAATGCCCCGAATTGTATTTGGAAGAAATGCTTCCTTAGGCCACTCGATGTGATACTGCAGTATTGTGGAATACAGGTTTTAGAGTACCTAGTTGGCATTTTCATAACATCTTTGGCATGTTCCAGTCACTTGTTTCACTTTTTATTAACTGTCAAACTGTAATTGCTTCACCAGGTCTGCGTCTAAAAAGAAAAATAGAGCTATAAAGAAAGGAATATGTTTGTGCAAGTAGACGGCCAATCGGTGTCTTACCTAGAAGTTTCTCAGGTTGGGTGTAGCATATGTCGTGCTCGCTGTCGATGGTTGGTATGAACAAATTGATGAGAGACTGAAATCTCGCGCTGTCAGCACTCACTTTGGCCTCAAGGTGCTCGATCAGCTCCTGATCCGTGGGATCGAACTTGACACCAGCCGGCAGCACCGGCCAATCCTTCTTCGACTTGCATCGGTAATTCCAGTTATATGGTACTCAATGTATGATCAATCGACTGTTTTAAGTGAATGATGAAAGATTTCGACCGATAAGTGGTACTCCAAATCTGAAGTCCAGAATACCCGAACACGCCGTAGGGATTCTTGTGTCACGTCACGCGCAGCGTGTTGTCACGTCAATTCAATGTGTGGACATGATGAATAATTTGACCGACGTATACTAGTACTGCTACTGTACTACTTACACGCCGTGGCTTCTGCACAACATCTCCATCATCATTATCAGTACATCCTACGCAGGTGAGTTAGGATGCACTTGATCCCAGGAAGGTATCTATCCTTCAAACTAGAGGAGTGCTTCAAACTAACAACGAAGACATAATATCCAACAAAGAGGGTCGTGCTACTGAGCAGAATACATGGCTCGGTCTAGATATCAGCACGAATCAAGTTGTGCATATTTGCTGTTGGCATGAACCACATCGCCGCATGTCGGGTTTGCAAAAGCCATCCATCGCATGGAAGCTTGATGCGTTTCACACACTGAAGATTATCTGGCAACAAGCTGTGTCGACGAATCTCTGGATATGGTGATTCATGAAACCCATGGTATGATGTGTAAACACAACCCCCCCTCGCAAATGGAAGTTGCATAGCACAATAATCATCGCCGGTGATATGATCGATGATTGTTTGGATGATCGGATAATTGAGCCCGAGGAACAAGGAGTGGTTGCCAAGGCTGTAAACCCGCCTCCAGTTGAATACGCCTGGCCCAACGGAGCTGGGATCTTTCTCGAACACGAAGCAGCCATAGCCATCAATGGCACGAACGCCCCACGCATTCTACTGCATGTGGTTTGATGTAATGGTTTGGTCAATTTGGTACGTGCTAATGAGCATCAAATGACCGCCGTCAGCTGAACGAGCGATAAAACCAGCACCCATCGGCTGGTATGATTCCAGGTCCTGGAATCATGAAGGCCAGCGCATTTGCGTCTGCTGCAACACTTCAAATTGGAGACCAAAAGGACAAAAATAAACAATCATGTTCAGAGTATGTGTGGGATTAAGATTATTATAACAGCGACACATATCATAGACAGAGAATTGCAATGCCGTGGTCATAATCATACCCCAAGTTAAAAAAATAAGCCAATGGCTTTCATATTCTAGCAACATATCATGGTTCAAACATCATGTAACAATGAGAGGAAAATAGCTATGATAGCGCCTACTCATATTCTACCATAGCACTTACTACTACTATTCTCATATCAACTCTAAGCAATAACGTGCGTTGTTATAAAAATCTTGTAAACGAGAGTAACATATAGCAATCATGATGTTATGCTCATAAAATGTATTTTAACAATCATTAGATGCCAATTGTTCTCATATCAACTCTAACAATAACATGTGTGGTCATAAAAATCTAGGAAATGAGAGGAACATATAGCAATGATGTGGTTATAGACATGCTATGCATTCTAAATTTGTAACAAATGAATAGGCAGTCATATTCATAAGGTAAAGATGAGATGAGATAGAACAATTACACGACGATAGATACCACCAGTATAGGCAGCCAATCTGTGCGTCGACCGCGTAAACGATGCCATCGTGCACTATAGCATCAGACAGAAATGTTGCCTCAACAGGATTGATGATGAGCCATAACCATGTATGGCGACCGGATTCCAGATAGACTAATCCCATGTTGAACAAGGCAATGAGCTTGTAATCCATGTAGTCTTCTGCACTTCGCAGATTACAACTTTCTGCAAACAGAGGTCGAGCCAAAAGCTTGACTCGTCTCGTGCATAGTAGGCAGGAGTGTCCGGCGGGCCGCGAGGCTTGATGGCGGCGGTATCCAACGATGGAAGGGTGATCTCTCGCTGGGTGTAGATATCCACGAGAAGCCACGGACTACCGGTGTGGTGGATGAGGATGATCCAGTTGGCCTTCATGTTGGAAATATGCCCTAGAGGCAATAATAAAAGTATTATTATATTTCAATGTTCATGATAATTGTCTTTTGTTCATGCTATAACTGTGTTATCCGGAAATCGTAATACACGTGTGAACACTTAGACCACAATATGTCCCTAGTGAGCCTCTAGTTGACTAGCTCGTTATGATCAATAGATAGTCATGGTTTCACGACTATGGACATTGGATGTCGTTGATAACGGGATCACATCATTAGGAGAATGATGTGATGGACAAGACCCAATCATAAGCATAGCATAAAAGATCGATAGTTCGCTTGCTAGAAGCTTTTGCCAATGTCAAGTATCTATTCCTTCGACCATGAGATCGTGTAACTCCGGTTACCGTAGGTGTGCCTTTGGTGTATCAAACGTCACAACGAATCGGGTGACTATAAAGGTGCATTACGGTATCTCCGAAAGTATCTCATTGGGTTGACACGGATCGAGGCGGGATTTGTCACTCCGTATGACGGGAGGTATCTCTGGGCCCACTCGGTGATGCATCATCATAATGAGCTCAAAGTGACCAAGGTGTTGGCCACGGATCATGCATTACTGATGCGAGTAAAGTGACTTGCCGGTAACGAGACTGAACGAGGTATTGGGATACCGACGATCGAGTCTCGGGCAAGTAACGCATCGATTGACAAAGGAATTGCATACTGTGGTTTGACCGAATCCTCGACATCGTGGTTCAACCGATGAAATCATCGAGGAGCATGTGGGAGCCAACATGGGTATCCAGATCCGCTGTTGGTTATTGCCCGAGAGTCGTCTCGGTCATGTCTCAAGGTCTCCCGAACCCGTAGGGTCTACACACTTAAGGTTCGGTGACGCTAGGGTTAGTAGGAAGACTAGTATGTGAATACCGAATGTTGTTGAGTCCGGATGAGATCCCGGACGTCACGAGGAGTTCGGAAGGGTCCGGAGGTAAAGAATAATATATAGGAAGTGGTGTTTCGCCATCGGGAAAGTTTTGGGGTTTCGGTAAGCACTGGGACCACGGAAGGGTCCCGAGGTCCACCGGTGGGGCCACCCATCCGGAGGGCCCCATGGGCCATAGGGGAAGGAACCAGCCCACAGGGGCTGGTGCGCCTCAGGCCCACCCGCGCCTAGGGTTGAAACCCTAGGGGTGGGCGCCCACCGGCTTGGGGGCACTCCACCCCTTGGCCGCCGCCCCTTGAGATTGGATCTCTAGGGGCCGCCACCTGGGGCCTATATAAAGGGGGGGGGGCTGCTGTATACATCTCCCAAGGCGCAGCCCTCCCTCCCAACACATCTCCTCCTCCGAGAGCTCGTGAAGCCTCGCCGAGATCTTGCTTCACCACCATCACCACGCCGTCGTCTTTGCCGGTGGTCTTGTCTTCCTCAACCTCTCCTTCCCCTTGCTGGATCAAGAAGGAGGAGACGTCGTCGTCCGCACGTGTGTTGAACGCGGAGGTGCTGTCCGCTCAGCACTTGGCATCGGTGATCTGAATCACGCTCGAGTACGACTCCATCATCACCAAGCAAGCTTCGCACGCGATCTACAAGTGGTATGTAGATGCAAACTCTCTCCGTTACTCGTTGCTTAGATGAACTCATAGATGGATCTTGGTGAAACCGTAGGAAAAATTTTAATTTTCTGCAACGTTCCCCAACAGTGGCATCATGAGCTAGGTCTATGCGTAGTTCTCTAATGCACGAGTAGAACACAAATTTGTTGTGGGCGTTGATCTTGTCATCTTACTTGCCCCTACTAGTCTTTTCTTGCTCAACGGTATTGTGGGATGAAGCGGCCCGGACCAACCTTACGTGACGCTTACGTGAGACCGGTTCCACCGACTGACATGCACTAGTTGCATAAGGTGGCTGGCGGGTGTCTGTCTCTCCCACTTTAGTTGCAGCGGATTCGATGAACAGGGCCCTTATGAAGGGTAAATAGAAGTTGACAAAATCACGTTGTGGTGATTCGTAGGTAAGAAAACGTTCTTGCTAGAACCCAATCGCAGCTACGTAAAAGATGCAACAACAACTAGAGGACGCCTAACTTGTTTTTGCAGCGATTGATCATGTGATGTGATATGGCCGAAGTTGTGATGAATGTTGAATTGTGATGTATGAGATCATGTTCTTGTAATAGGATTCACGACTTGCATGTCGATGAGTATGACAACCGCAGGAGCCATAGGAGTTGTCTTTATTTTTGTATGACCTGCGTGTCATTGAAGAACGCCATGTAAACTACTTTACTTCATTGCTAAACGCGTTAGTCATAGAAGTAGAAGTAGTCGTTGGCGTGACAACTTCATGAAGACACGATGATGGAGATCATGATGATGGAGATCATGGTGTCAAGCCGGTGACAAGATGATCATGGAGCCCCAAGATGGAGATCAATGGAGCTTGATGATATTGGCCATATCATGTCACAACTATATATAATTGCATGTGATGTTTATTATGCTTTTACATCTTGTTTACTTAGGACGACGGTAGTAAATAAGATGATCCCTTATAAAATTTCAAGAAGTGTTCTCCCTAAGCGTGCACCGTTGCTACAGTTCGTCGTTTCTAAGCACCACGTGATGATCGGTGTGATGGATCCTTACGCTCACATACAGCGGGTGTAAGACAGATTTACACAATAAAACACTTAGGGTTAACTTGACGAGCCTAGCATGTGCAGACATGGCCTCGGAACACGGAGACCGAAAGGTCGAACACGAGTCGTATGGAAGATACGATCAACATGAAGATGTTCACCGACGATGACTAGTCCGTCTCACGTGATGATCGGACACGGGCTAGTCGACTCGGATCGTGTAACACTTAGATGACTAGAGGGATGTCTAATCTAAGTGGGAGTTCGTAATTTTGATTAAGAACTTTATTATCATGAACTTAGTCTAAAACCTTTGCAAATATGTCTTGTAGATCAATGGCCAACGCTAATGTCAACATGAACTTCAACGCTTCCTAGAGAAAACCAAGCTGAAAGATGATGGCAGCAACTATACGGATTGGGTCCGAACCCGAGGATCATCCTCATAGCTGCCAAGAAACAAGATGTCCTAGAAGCACCGTTAGGTGACCCACTGTTCTCCGGCCTTTGCAAGACGATTTGAGCGTCTGGCGGACTCGCTCGATGATTACTCCCTCGTTCAATGCGGCATGCTCTACAGCTTAGAACCGGGCTCCAAAAGCGTTTTGAGCATCACGGAGCATATGAGATGTTCAAGAGCTGAAACTAGTTTTCCAAGCTCATGCCCGGTCGAGAGATATGATGTCTCGACAAGTTCTCTGATTGTAAGATGGAGGAAAACAGTTACATCGGTGAGCACATCACGAAGATGTCCGGGTTGCACGCTCAGATGACCCAGCTTGAACATTAACCTCCCGTGATGAGGCGGTCATTGACAGAATCCTCGATCGCTCCCACCAAGCTTCAAGAGCTTTGTGATGAACTACAACATGCGGGATGGTAAAGACCATTCTGAAGTGTTCTCGATCTTGAAGTCAGCAGAGGCTGAAATCAAGAAAGAACATCAAGTGTTGATGGTCAATAAGACCACTAAGTTCAAGAAGGGCAAGGGAAGAAGAACTTCAAGAAGGACGGCAAAGATGTTGCGCGCCCGTAAGCTTTATTGCGGGAAGAAGTCAAAGAATGGACCCAAGCACGAGACCGAGTGCTTTTATTGCAAGGGAAGGGTCTTTCGAAGCGGAACTGCCCCAAATACTTAGCGGATAAGAAGGCCGCAACACCAAAGGTATATTTGATATACATGTAATTGATGTGTACCTTACCAAGACTCGTAGTAACTCACGGTATTTGATACCGGTGCCGTTGCTCATATTTGTAACTCACAGCAGAGCTGCGGAATAAACGGAGATGGCGAAGGACGAGGTGACGGCGCGGCGTCGGGAATGGTTCAGAGTCGATGTGATCGCCGTCGACACGCTGCCTCTACATTTACCTACGGATTAGTTTTGAACCTTAATAATTGTTATTTAGTGCCAAGTTTGAGCATGAACATTGTATCCGGATCTCGTTTGATACGAGATGGCTACTCATTTAAGTCCGAGAATAATGGTTGTTCGATTTATATGAGAGATATGTTTTATGGTCATGCTCCGATGGTCAATGGTTTATTCTTAATGAATCTCGAGCGTAATATTACACATGTTCATAGTGTGGATGCGAAAAGATGTAAAGTTGATAACGATAGTCCCACATACTTGTGGCATCGCCGCCTTGGTCACATTGGTGTCAAGCGCATGAAGAAGCTCCATCTTGATGGACTTTAGAGTCTCTTGATTATGAATCGTTTGACACATGCGAACCTTGCCTTTTGGGCAAATGACCAAGACTCCGTTCTCCGAACAATGGAGCGAGCAACCAACTTGTTGGAAATCATACATACCGATGTGTGCGGTCCAATGAGCGTTGAGGCTCATGGAGGATATCGTTATGTTCTCACACTCACTGATGACTTAAGTAGATATGGGTATGTCTACTTAATGAAACACAAGTCTGAGACCTTTGAAAAGTTCAAGGAATTTCAGAATGAGGTGGAGAATCAACGTGACCGAAAGATAAAGTTCCTACGATCGATCGTGGAGGAGAATACTTAAGTCACGAATTTGGCACACACTTAAAGAAATGTGGAATCGTTTCACAACTCACGCCGCCGAACACCTCAAATAAACGGTGTGTCCGAACGTCGTGAATCGCACTCTATTGGATATGGTGCGGTCTATGATGTCTCTTACCGATTTACCACTATCATTTTGGGGATACGCCTAGAGACAGCTACATTCACTTTAAATAGGGCACCGTCTAAATCCGTTGAGACGACACCGTATGAATTATGGTTTGGGAAGAAACCTAAGCTATCGTTTCGAAAGTTTGGGGATGCGATGCTTATGTCAAGAAACTTCAACCTGAAAAGCTCGAACCCAAGTCGGAAAAATGCGTATTCATAGGATACCCTAAGGAAACTGTCGGGTATACCTTCTACTTAAGATCCGAAGGCAAAGTCTTTGTTGCTAAGAACGGATGCTTTCTAGAGAAAGAGTTTCTCTCGAAAGAAGTAAGTGGGAGGAAAGTAGAACTCGATGAAGTACTACCTCTCGAGCGGGAAGGTGGTGCGGAGCAGAAACCGTTCTGTAATGCCCACACCAATCAAGAGGAAATCATTGATGATGATCAAGATACTTGGATCAAGTTACTCTTGAACTTCAAGGTCCACAAGGACACGTTCCGCACTGCAGTGGTACGGCAACCTGTCATGGAAATCATGTTGCTAGACAACAATGAACCTTGAACTATGAAGAAGAATGGCGGCCCGGATTCCAACAAATGGCTTGAGGCCATGAAACCGAGATAGAATCCATGTATGAAAACAAAGTATGGACTTTGACAGACTTGCCCGTTGATCGGCGAGCAATAGAAAATAAATGGATTTTTAAGAAGAAGACGGACGCGGATGGAAATGTTACCATCTATAAAGCTCGACTTGTTGCTAAGGGTTATCGACAAGTTCAAGGGATTGACTACGACGAGACATTCTCTCCCGTAGCGAAGCTTAAGTCCGTCCGAATCATGTTAGCAATTGCCGCATACTATGATTATGAGATATGGCAAATGGACGTCAAAACGGCATTCCTTAACGGACATCTTAAGGAAGAGCTGTATATGATGCAGCCGGAAGGTTTTGTCGATCCACAGAACGCTAACAAAGTATGCAAGCTCCAGCGATCCATTTACGGACTGGTGCAAGCATCTCGGAGTTGGAACATTCGCTTTGATGAGATGATCAAAGCGTTTAGTTTCTGCAGACTTATGGAGAAGCTGCGTTTACAAGAAAGTGAGTGGGAGCTCTGTAGCATTTCTCCTATTATATGTAGATGACATACTCTTGATGGGAAATGATACAAAAATTCTGGACAGCATTAAGGCCTACTTGAACAAGTGTTTTTCAATGAAGGACCTTGGAGAAGCTGCTTATATATTAGGGATCAAGATCTATAGGGATAGATCGAGGCGCCTCATAGGTCTTTCACAAAGCACATACCTTGATAAGATTTTGAAGAGGTTCAAAATGGATCAGTCCAAGAAGGGTTCTTGCCTATGTTACAAGGTGTGGCTGAGCTCGGCTACCACCCACCACGGCAAAAGATAAAGAAGAGATGAGTGTCATCCCTATGCTTCAGCCATAGGATCTATTATGTATGCCATCTTGTGTACTGGACCGATGTAAAACTGCCGTAAGTTTGGTTACAAGATACCAAAGTAATCCCGCAAGGAACTTTGGACAGCGGTCAAGAATATCTGAAGTACCGAAAAGGACGAAGGACATGTTTTTCGTTTATGGAGGAGACGAAGAGCTCGTCAGAAGGGTTACGCCGACGCTAGCTTCGACTCAGATCCGATGACTCTAAGTCACAAACCGGATACGTGTATATGTTGAATGGTGGAGCGAGAAGTTGGTGCGGTTTGCAAGCGAGCGTCGTGGCGGGATCTACGTGTGAAGCGGAGTACATGGCAGCCTCGGAGGCAGCGCATGAAGCGATTTGGGTGAAGGAGTTCATCACCGACCTAGAGTCATACCCAATGCGTCGGGCCGATCAAACTCTTCTGTGACAACTTTGGAGCTATTGCCCTTGCCAAGGAGCCCGGGTTTCACAAGAAGACCGAGCACATCAAGCGCCGCTTCAACTCCATCCGTGAAAATGTTCAAGATGGAGACATAGAGATTTGCAAAGTGCACACGGATCTGAATGTCGCAGATCCGCTGACTAAACCTCTCGCGTGCAAAACATGATCAACACCGAACTCTATGGGTGTTCGATTCATCACAATGTAACTAGATTAGTGACTCTAGTGCAAGTGGGAGATCTGTTGGAAATATGCCCTAGAGGCAATAATAAAAGTATTATTATATTTCAATGTTCATGATAATTGTCTTTTGTTCATGCTATAACTGTGTTATCCGGAAATCGTAATACACGTGTGAACACTTAGACCACAATATGTCCCTAGTGAGCCTCTAGTTGACTAGCTCGTTATGATCAATAGATAGTCATGGTTTCCTGACTATGGACATTGGATGTCGTTGATAACGGGATCACATCATTAGGAGAATGATGTGATGGACAAGACCCAATCATAAGCATAGCATAAAAGATCGATAGTTCGTTTGCTAGAAGCTTTGACAATGTCAAGTATCTATTCCTTCGACCATGAGATCGTGTAACTCCGGTTACCGTAGGTGTGCCTTGGGTGTATCAAACGTCACAACGAATCGGGTGACTATAAAGGTGCATTACGGTATCTCCGAAAGTATCTGTTGGGTTGACACGGATCGAGATGGGATTTGTCACTCCGTATGACGGGAGGTATCTCTGGGCCCACTCGGTGATGCATCATCATAATGAGCTCAAAGTGACCAAGGTGTTGGCCACGGATCATGCATTCTGATGCGAGTAAAGTGACTTGCGGTAACGAGACCGAACGAGGTATTGGGATACCGACGATCGAGTCTCGCAAGTAACGCACCGATTGACAAAGGGAATTGCATACGTGGTTTGATCGAATCCTCGACATCGTGGTTCAACCGATGAAATCATCGAGGAGCATGTGGGAGCCAACATGGGTATCCAGATCCGCTGTTGGTTATTGCCCGAGAGTCGTCTCGGTCATGTCTGCGTGTCTCCGAACCCGTAGGGTCTACACTTAAGGTTCGGTGACGCTAGGGTTAGTAGGAAGACTAGTATGTGAATACCGAATGTTGTTGAGTCCGGATGAGATCCCGGATGTCACGAGGAGTTCGGAAGGGTCCGGAGGTAAAGAATAATATATAGGAAGTGGTGTTTCGCCATCGGGAAAGTTTGGGGTTTCGGTAAAATCTGGGACCACCGGAAGGGTCCCGGGTCCACCGGTGGGGCCACCCATCCGGAGGGCCCCATGGGCCATAGGGGAAGGAACCAGCCCACAGGGGCTGGTGCGCCCTCAGGCCCACCCCGCGCCTAGGGTTGAAACCCTAGGGGTGGGCGCCCACCGGCTTGGGGGCACTCCACCCCCTTGGCCGCCCCTTGAGATTGGATCTCTAGGGGCCGCCACCGGGGCCTATATAAAGGGGGAGGGGGCTGCTGTATACATCTCCCAAGGCGCAGCCCTCCCTCCCAACACATCTCCTCCTCCGTAGAGCTCGGCGAAGCCCCAGCTGAGTCTTGCTTCACCACCATCACCACGCCGTCGTCTTTGCCGGTGGTCTTGTCTTCCTCAACCTCTCCTTCCCCTTGCTGGATCAAGAAGGAGGAGACGCTCGTCCGCACGTGTGTTGAACGCGGAGGTGCTGTCCGCTCAGCACTTGGCATCGGTGATCTGAATCACGCTCGAGTACGACTCCATCATCACCAAGCAAGCTTCCGCACGCGATCTACAAGTGGTATGTAGATGCAAACTCTCTCCCGTTACTCGTTGCTTAGATGAACTCATAGATGGATCTTGGTGAAACCGTAGGAAAAATTTTAATTTTCTGCAACGTTCCCCAACACTTCATGCCCGCCCAGTAGTGGCCGCGCATGAAGGATAGGTGGATGGGTAGTGGTAGCATGTCGAGGGGCACCACGGCAACCTCTGTAGGATCGTCAAGTCGGTGTCTCGCCCACCTGCGAGGATCGGGCATCAGCAAGCAGGGTGTCTTGAAAAGAGCTGGCCGGTTGCAGACAAGTCGACGGTACAAAGACACCGAGCATGCGGCCAGACGGACGGTGCTGAGTAGGTCCATACGACTACAGATCTGCTCCAAGAGAACATGGGGGGGAGGGGGGATTCCAACCGCGGCTCTGCGTGTCAGTCGGTTCTGCCATTGGGGTTTTCAGTGCCTGCGAGCCAGCGGGGAAGTGGATTCGGGCGGGCGAGTGAAGAAGCTTCTCCTCGTGTGGCCGAGCAGTGAGCGGGGGGTTATGGTACGCGCGAGCTACCAAGGAAGATGGCGCGGGCGGGCGAGCTGTGAGCGGGGGTAAATGGTGTGCGGCCGACGATGGGGAAGAGAGGAGGAAGAAGAAGAGAGGAGGAGGAAGAGTGGAAGACAGGGAAGAAAGTGCATTAAATCTCAATTCTACTAGTACTACTACCAGGATATAGGCACCGTCCTTCGGAGTGTAAATAGTTACACCGATGACATGTGGGTCTACCACAAGAGGCCCATATGTCAGTTAATGGAGGACAGAGGTGCATAGGCGTATTTGCGGAAGCGTGCTCTACTGGCAAACATGATGGCAGTACTGGGTAAGGCTGATTTAGTAACACCAACATGTTGGTTCAGCTTATTAATTACGTGTCCCATCTGCTGCAGAGTGTATTGTCACTTCACTGCGAAGACTAGTTGAACAATTCTCTCTGACCAAGATGGGGAATAATGGATCGCGAGGACTTCATTTCTACAGTATCCCTATGCTTCTACGCTCACTTCACTCATTTTGCTCCGTACCTAGTCACTTGTTGAAATCTGTAGAAAGACAAATACTCTGTATTTGGGAACAGAGGGAGGATTTTAATCCGTACTATTTGGGAACAGAGGGAGTATCACCATATGGAGGGAACAAAGGAAGCTTGAAATATGAACATGTCAATGGGAGGGAGTAAGCCCCATGCATGCATGCATGCATGCAACATGCAACACTCACACGTACTCCACATGGATGCACACAACACTCACGCACCCATGCGGCACACAGCACACGACGCAACACACACGCTCACGCTCAAGTGCTCAACCTACTCTCTACGTCCGTGAAAGACTGTACATTTAGTGATTTACACATTGACCAGGGTATAATTAACGCCCAAAAGTAGCAGACTTATGTGTGCATGCGACCATTGAGATAAGAAGATTAAATGAAGGCCATTGCATGTTGTAATTAAGGATAGACATGTAGCCTATACCTACAACACAAGTTGGTGCATTAGTCAATCAATATCGATTTAGATTAATGGCCAAATGCATTGGAAGTGTAGATGTACATCATGTACTACTACACTCTTTGTTTTATAACCGACGTACACTCTTTGTTGGAAGACCGAGGGAGGACACATGCATGCACTCACATACACAGCCAGGGCGGTTCGGGCACAAGGGTTGGACTCGTGTCGTGCCTGCGTAAAGTTTTGTTTAACTGATTTCTCTGCTCTGCCTACTGACAGGTGGGACCTAGAAACCAGGTGACAATTTAACCAGTCAACAAAGTGCCACATCGACTATGTGGCCGGTCAGTAGGGTGCAATACGGTGCTCTACGATGAGCTAGTGATCGTATAATCGACGCAAAACTATATATAGTGACCGTAAAGAGTGTATTCTTACATACGTTGACCGCCAGTGTATTTTTCTCGTTTCAAATTAAGCCATATTAATCGGAAAGGACACAACATGGACTACTACTAGTACTAGTACTGCTTTGATGTGTCCCGTCAACTCGCCGAATGAGGAGAAGCTTGCTTACTATGCCTGTCCCTCGCCCACGCGCGCGGTGGTTCGCAGGACGAGGAGAGGGTTTTGACTATAGTGCCCTCTCCCTCTCCCTCTCCCTCTCCCTCTCCCTCGCCCTCGCGGTGGACGTGCATCAGTTCAATCGGTGTCAGATTGCTAGAAGCATATTGTACTGTAGTATCATCATTGTTGGACCTTCCGAAGAGGCGAAGAGCCAAGTGCAAGGTTCACATGAGTACGAACTGTTGAACCTCCCGAAGAGGCAAAGAGCCAAGCGCAAGGTTTTATAGGAGTTGTCGTCCTAGTAGGAGTGTACTACAACTATAGCTGAAGATGCTACTGTATCATGCCGCCACATCACGTATATCCAAAGCTGTGCCACCTTTTTTTCTCAAAGAGCGTGTTGGAGCCCGTGCAACAACCACACAAGTTGCACGTACACATAACACATTTACTAGTAATTAATTCTAAAGGACAAATGCCAGTATGCCACACAAGTTCATCTCCAATTCATGTGATAAATTTGTGCACGACTAGTCTACATATATTCACAGCGCTACCGTTCACAATTACCGTACTCCACTTACACGTTAGAGATGGGATACATGTCCTCCTCCAGGTTCCAGTCCCAGGTGTTCTTCATGGATGGCACGATCCATAGCGGTGGGCAACGGGAATCATTGTCACAGTTTTCTAGGCCGGTTCCACACGATGGAGACTCATCCAAGCTGAAGCGGCATAAATCAGTGATAGCGTGTCCCAGCATGTCGTTCATCCGCGGTGCGCACTGAAGACACAACCATGCTTCATGAACGGCAGGCCTTCCATGTCGTGCACGGAAGGTGGCATCCGCTTCAAATGGGGTAGCTATCCCCGATGAAAAGCGAGTACTCTCCAAGAGTGTTCCTAGGCACCCATGTAGCATCACAGGGGTCGAACTCGGCGTCGTTCATCTGGTACACGCGGCATCCCAGATCTAGACACATGGTGATGTACATAGTCAAGGTCCATGCATAATAATGTTGTGCTCAAATATGGCGGTCGATGTCTTGTGCAAACAAATAGTACTACTCCGGTGTAGAGGAAGTAAAATAACCGGCTTATTATATATAGCCACTCTTGGCTACATGGATGAGATAGTCAGACATGGAAAAAAAATGGTGGCAGCTAGTGGGTTCAAGTCTTCAAGGGCCTAGCTAGCTATACGCGTCCTCCAAGGTAAAAAGTACTCCTACTAGTACTACTAAGTATACTACTAGTACAACTATGAAAGAGAAGGCAAGAGGGTTAAAAAATGGAATACCTGGGTAGATGGTGATGGTCCGATCGTGGTAGATTGTGTGACCATGTTGCACATCAGTGGTACCATGTTTAACGACTTCTAAGATAGTTGATACCAATATGCCAAAGTCAGCTACAAGGTTCCAGGTTAGACCGAATCGTGGATGCAAATGCACATCCAGGATCGGCAATCTTATTTTGATCGGGGGATGACTGGTCCCTGCAAAATAATGGAGTACCGTTAGGGATGCAAATGATGGTCTGTGCATTTCGTTTGTAATCTCCCGTACTGTAGGATGGCAACCAGATGAAACAAGTCCACTGGCTTGTCACCGCAAAGATGCGGCCTAGATGGCGCACGACGTCTTCGAACATGTAGGGGTACAAATCTGCCGCCGCCAACATGCGCCAGCCTCTGCCGTTACTGCCTCTTGCATTGATGGCAATCCTTATGTCGAACACCGCGATGAGATAGTAATCGTCGTAGCCATGTCGCTTTGTCGGCGGGTCTGTGTAAGTGAATCTAGTGCCCCTTAGTGATTTTGGTGTATTGAAGACTTATAGGTTAAGGGACTAATACGTTTGTGAGTGTACACAGGTCTATAAGTCTATGAGGAGTTTGATATTTACAGAAAAAGTCGACCCCTAAAAATGAAGTTCTTCGACTGAAGACTTTGATATTCTGAAGACTTTCTGAAGACTTTGAGAGTGAAGAAATTGGTGTGACCTTGAAGACTTGGTATTCATTTGAGGAACGTGAAGCGTGAAGACTTTTGTTTTCATAGTTTCATTTTCTCTTTCTTGAGTCATAGGAAACAACGTACTGTTAAAGGGGGTCGAGGAAATACTAAGGAAAAAATTTCCATGTGATGCTCAACTCAAAATCCTACACCTACCAATCCCTTCGAGTGAAGACTTTGGAAATGTCATACGATTCATCAATTTCTTGATGTGATGAGACGCAGATTCTTACAGTCATTGATGAATTTATTCTGGCGAGGAGTTAGGAATTCGCCGGTCTGAATTGCCTACACGATGAGGAACATGATAGCCCCGAGGAATTTGAGAGTCAAATTTCCGGCCGTTCTTGTCTTCTTGCCACCACTGTCCCAAAATATCCTATCCACCTAACGGTCATATCATTGAAGGGCATTTATGTCTTATCATGTCGGGCTGCTCCCTAGGCTATAAATAGCCGCCCCTACAACCACTAGCTGGTTGGCTGCTCGAGAGAACTTGACACTTGTCATTTGAGAGCAACCCATCCTCCGAGGACTTTGAGCGAAAATCATCAAGTGAGGAAAACCCAAAACCAAACCCCCACAAACCCAAAGTGATTGAGCATCACTTAAGAAATTGATCCTGCATGGATCCGATGCTTGTTACCTTTGAAGACTGTGCTTCTTCCAGACGGTTAGGCGTCATGGTCTAGAGCATCCAAGAGGAATTGTGGATCGCCGAGTGACCAAGTCTGTGAAGGTTTGGAAGTCACCTGAAGACTTACCACGAGTGATTGGACGAGGTCTGTGGCCTTAGTTCAAGGAGAATACGGTGAGGATGGGTGTCTGAGCTGCGTGCTCGATGATCGGGTGTCCGGATCTGCGTGTCCTCGAGTTTAAATACTCGGCCGCTCAACAGACGTACAATTGAGATAGCAGTTGGAACTGGTTTACCAAATCATTGTCTTCACCAACTAATCGGTTCTATTTCCTCAACCCTTTCATTTCCTCATTCTTGTGTTGAGTATTTGTTCATATCTATGCTTGAAGACTTTGGTGAAGACTTTCTCAAATTCCTCGTTCAATTTCTTGATCTGTTTGTCTTCATCTTGTGTTATCTGTGTTTACGCTTTACGTACTCTGTGTTAGTCTTCATTTCATCATGATGACCATGCTTGTATTCTGTTATGCTTACTTCGAGTACTTATTCATTGCAAGTAGTTCTTCGCTAAGGAATTTTCTCACCAGCAAATTCCTCAGTGAAGAATTCATAAAATCGCCTATTCACCCCTCTAGTCGATATAACGACTTTCAATTGGTATCGAGCAAGGTACTCCTTGTTACGTGTGATTTTAGTTTAACCTTTGGAGTTTTAGTTATGTCGAGCGCAGGTATGATCAAGGTCTCGGCTGGGTGTCCTACCTTTGATGGGATGGACTACCCCTACTGGAAGAACAAGATGCGAATGCATCTTGAGGCAATTGATAATGATCTCTGGTATGTTGTGGAAAATGGTGTTCCCTCTGTCTCACCCTCACTGAACGCTACCGATGTGAAGAGATTCAAGCAACTCGATTCTCAAGCGAAGAATATCATATGTGGCCATCTAAGCAAAGGACAATATGGAAGAGTGAGTGCTTTGGAAACTGCTAAGCTTATCTGGGATAGGCTGTCCAAAGTGAATGAAGGAGTCTCAACTCAGCGTGACTCTCGAGTTGATGTTCTTCGGAATCTCTTCAACCGCTTCAAAAGACTCGACAATGAAAATGTCCAACAAACCTTTGATCGCCTCACTGACATCTCAAATGAGCTTCAAGCCCTTGGGGCCACTGACATCACTGATCATGAAGTGGTGAAGAAACTGTTGAGATCGCTTGATTCCTCATTTGATACTCTGGGACTGATGATACAAGAACGTGCTGACTACAAGTCTCTTGATCCTGCTGATATCCTCGAAAGGCTAAATACTCACGAGTTCGACTTCTGTCAAAAAGAGATCTCTATGGTTCAAACTATGGCAAACCACGTGCCTCAAGGCCAAGGCGTGTCGACTCGACGAATGTGAGGATTACGGTAGTAGCCTTGGTGATCTTGAAGAATTGAGCCAGAGCTAGCATCGCTCGTGAAGAAATTCCGAAGTTCTCAAGGCGTGGTCGCTTTGGAAAATCCTCAAGAAGCAAAGTGATTCCTCATCAAGTGACTATAAGAGAAGGCTGTGCCACAAATGCAAGAAACCTGGTCACTATATTCAAGATTGTCCTCGATGGGAAAAGGAAATGAAGAAGAAGAAATACAAGGATTACAGATTACGATGATGCAAAGAAGAAGAAGAAATCGTCAAAATCTTCATCATCAAAATCCTCAAGTCTTCATCTCACAAGAAGAGCAACTCCAAGAAGGCTCGGGCATTCATTGGCAAGGAAATGGACTCTGAAGCTGAATCGAGGAAAATGATGAAGAGGAGGCGTCTCAAGAATCGAATCTGGCGTGGCGAGTCGGCCTTCGCCATCGCTTTAGTTAGCAAGTCCATCTTCAACATCAAGAAACTGACCCCACCGACAAGCCCGATGAAGATAATGATGACTACGCCCCACCTATTGCTTCATGGCGAAAGGTGCAAAGGTACTCAAATACAACTCCTCTGAATCTAGTGAAAATGAATCTGATGAGGATCTCAAGCCCAGCTACTCTAAACTTGCTAAGATTGCTGTAAAACAACAACGGGCTTTTGAAAAGGTTCAAAACATGCTAGACAAAAGTGATTATATGTTGGGTGAACAAATGGATCGCACTAAAGCCCTGACTGAAAATCTTCAGAGACTTCAGTCTAGGTTTGATTACCTTCAAAGTCATCATAACACTCTCTTATCTAATCATGAGAAACTTTCTTATGAATTTCTTCAAGGAAAGCAAGATCAAGAGAAGCTTTCTTCCGAATCTCTTCAAAGAAAGCAAGATCTTGATAAGCTAAGAGTGTGTTATGAAGATCTTCAGAAGGAGCGTGATTCATTACTAGCTCAACAAATCAGTGCTTCTCAGGAAGAATTTGTTCCTCCATGCTTAAAGTGCATTGAACGTGAATCTGCTAATTCTTCACCTGAATGTTCAAATGCTTCAACTGTTACAAATTCTTCACCTGCCTCTGCTATCACTAATTCCTCATCCGAGGACATTGCTAGTATCCTTGACAATGCGAGGTTGAAGGAATTGTACATGACAGCATGTACAAAAGCCTCAAAGGGCATCGACTCTTTGTGATGTGCTTAAAAGCAGATCCTCAGCAGAAACCCTAGGAAAGAGGGTATTGCCTTTGAGAGGAAACTTAATCTTGATGGAACATATTGGAAGCCCGAGCAAGTACCCCAAAACCTCATGGGTTGCTGCAAAGGGACCTCCGATTGATCCATCTAACTTATCTGGCTTTACATGTGAATCTCCTCATTCTTCCGATGAGTCATTTGACTCAACTATAAACTGTTCAAAAATCGAATGGTGAAGTATTTGCTAGATATGTTGGCACTAACTACGAGAACGGTTCCCCTATGAAGAAAATCTGGGTTCCCAAAAGTTATGTTGAAAGTCTTCAGGTGAATGTTCTCATGACACCACCGTGAAGAACAGGAACCCCAGATCAAATTCTTCATATGGACCAAATTCTTCATATGGATCCAAGTCCTCATACGGACCAAATTCCTCACGTGGATCAAATTCCTCAAAAGGATCAAAGTCCTCATATGATTATCATCGTGCTAACAACTCTGTCTCGCAGGGTAGAGCTAAGGGCTATGAATATGTGCATTATTCTTCAAACCATTATGTTCATAAGTCCTCGAAGAATTTCTCTGCTTATTCATATGCTTACCCTAATCCCTCTTATGTGAAACGAAATGGTTTGGCATCTTTGCCACCTTTCTCATATGGTGCTCGCAGAGTGATGAACTCTTTGCCACCCCTTCAGATGTGGGTGGTGAAGAAAAAGAACTAATCTCTTCTGCAGGGTCAGGTCTCCAGACGTGCTTTAACGTCTGAAGAATTTGTTGGGGACGACGAAATTGCTCGAAAGGACGCAGCGAATCATGATGAAATGAACCTTCATTTCACACGCCCTCATCTTGCTATATCTTTCTATCGCTTGATGAAATTCATCGATGAACTTGATATCATATTCTTCACCGATGAAGCATATGATATTGTAAGTTACACTAATTCATCTACAGGATGATCAACCCAAAACTCTGAATGGGTCCTCGATAGTGGATGTACGAATCACATGATTGGTGACAAGAATCTATTGATGGATGCTCCTTATCACCGTCACATCTCAAGCATATCATCTTTCCGACAAAGGCAAAAGTCGTATTGGGTCTTGGTAAGGTTGCAATCTCTAAGGATAAACACATGGACAAAGTCATGCTTGTTGAGTCCTTAGGATACAACCTCATGTCGATCTCAATGCTTTGTGATCTTGATATGGTTGTTGTCTTTGGCAAGTATCGCTGTGTTGTGATTATGGAAGTCGACAATTCCAAAGTCTTGAAGGCTTTAGGAGAGGAGATCTGTATATTGTTGATTTCTCTACGGGACCATAACCAACCGTGTGTCTACTTGCAAAAGCTTCAGAAGGCTGGCTATGGCATCGACGACTTGGTCATGCAGGCATGAGGAATTTGCACACGCTTGCAAAGAAGAAGCATGTCATTGGCATTGAGAATGTCAAATTCCTCAAGGATCACTTATGCGGAGCCTATGAAGCTGGAAAAATGACCAAGGCCAAGCATCCACCGAAGACTATCATGACCACTACCCGTCCATTCGAATTGCTTCACATGGACCTCTTCGGACCTAATCATTACTCAGCAGTCACTAATGATGCATCTCTATATGGTTTTGTCATTGTTGATGATTACTCTTGATATACATGGGTACACATTGTTACTTACAAACATGAAGTGCAGGAAGTCTTCAAATGATTTTCCTCGAGGGCTTCAACCAACTTTGGTGTGAAGATCAAGCACATCAGAAGTGACAATGGAACTGAGTTCAAGAATTCCGGTCTTGATGACTATCTTGATGAACTTGGTATTACTCATGAGTTATCTGCTCCCTATACTCCTCAGCAAAATGGCGTCGTGGTGCGCAAGAACAGAACTCTTGTTGAGATGGCTCAGCGTTTTTGGATTGATGCAATTGATACTGCGTGCCACATCATCAACAGAGTATATCTTCACAAATTCTTCAAGAAGACGGCCTATGAACTCCTCACTGACAAGAAACCCAATGTGAGTTATTTCAAAGTCTTCGGTGCTAAATGTTGGATTAGAGATCCTCACCACAATTCTAAATTTGCACCAAAGCACATGAAGGTTTTATGCTTGGTTACGGAAAGGACTCGCACACCTACAGAGTCTTCAACATTGTTCTTCACAAGATTGTTGACACTGTAGATTTGCGGTTCGATGAAACTAATGGCTCGCAAAGAGAGCACCTACCTTCTGTGTTAGATGAACCAGCACCTGAGGATTCCATCAAGTTCAAGGCAACTGAGGATGTCATTCCTACTAAAGAATCTGCTGAAGAATTCATTCCAGTTCATGAAGAACGCCGAGCTGATGCACATGAAGAAAATGCTGAGGAAAATGGTGTCAAGAAAATGCTTGATCAAATTCCTCGGCGACAACCAGCTCATCCTCGTTGCAAAAGAAGTGCAAGTGGAGAAGATCATCGATGACATTAGTGCACCAGTCCTCTCACACGCTCAAAAGCTTCACATTTATCTAACTTTTGTGGGCACTATGCTTTTGTCTCTATCACAGAGCCCACTAAGGTAGATGAAGCATTTATGGAGCGGAGTGGATTCAGGCTATGCAAGAAGAATTACATCGATTCGAGCTTAACAATGTCAGGAACTGGTCAATCGTCCAGATCCTCGCAAGCATAATATCATTGGCACAAAGTGGATCTACCGCAACAAGCAAGATGAAAATGGCCTTGTGGTGAGGAATAAGGCACGACTAGTAGCTCAAGGCTACACACAAGTTGAAGGAATTGATTTCAATGAAACTTTTGCACTGTTGCTAGACTTGAGGCTATTCAGATATTACTTGCTTATGCTAACCATCATGATATCATCTTATATCAAATGGATGTGAAAAGTGCATTCCTCAATGGTAAGCTTGAGGAAGAAGTATATGTTGCTCAACCCCTGTGTTTTGAAGATCCAAAGAATCGACAAAGTCTTCAGACTTAATAAGGCCCTCTATGGCCTCAAGCAAGCCCCTCGGCGTGGTATGATACATTGAAGGAATTCTTCGTGAAGAATGGCTTCACACCGGTTCACTCGACCCTACTCTCTTTACTAAATCTTATGATGGTGAACTGTTTGTGTGCCAAATATATGTTGATGATATTATCTTTGGCTGTCTTGACCAACGTTATAGTGATGAATTTGCCTATATGATGAGTGAAGAATATCAAATGTCTATGATGGGAGAGTTGAAATTCTTCTTAGGTCTTCAAATTAGTTAGCAGCGCAAGAATGGCATATTCATATCTCAGAGAAATACCTCAAAGATGTACTCGAGAAATTCGGCATGCAAGATTGCAAAGCGTCAAAATTCCTATGCCCACAAATGGCCATCTATGCAATCGATGAAAATGGTATTGACTTGATCACAAGGTATACCGCTCCATGATTGGTTCTTTATTGTACTTATGTGCATCTAGGCGGATATAATGCTTAGTGTTTGCATGTGTGCCCAATTTCAAGCTACACGAAGGAATCACACCATAAGGCTGTGAAGCATATTCTTCGATATCTAGCTCACACACCAACACTAGGATTATGGTACCCCAAGGGCTCTGCTTTTGATCTCATTGGATATCCCGACTCGACTATCTTTGGTGATCGTGTGGACCGCAAGTCAACATCCGCACTTGTCATTTCCTTAGACGATCTTTGGTCCATTGGTCCTCGAAGAAACACAAGCTGCAGATCACCGCTTCATCGCGGAAGCTGAATACATTGCCGCTGTCTCTTGCTGTGCTCAACTGCTTTGGATGAAGCAAACCCTCAAGGACTACGGCGTCAACGTTAAGAATGTGCCTCTCCTCTGTGACAATGAGAGTGCCATCAAGATTGCTCACAACCCAGTTCAGCACTCGAAGACAAAGCACATTCAGATTCGTCATCATTTTCTTTGTGATCATGTGTTGAAGAGCGACATCTCCATCGAGCACGTGAAGACTGAAGAACAACTAGCTGATATCTTCACTAAGCCCTTGGATGAGAAGAGATTTAGCAAGTTGTGGTGTGAGCTAAATATCTTAGAATCTTCGAATGTTCTTTGAAAAGGACACACATCCTAACACTTATGCAAAATTGATGACTTAGATGTGCAACACATGAAGAAACGTTTTTCTTCAATCAATGAAGAATAACACTCTAAGTGTGAAGAAATTAATGAAGAATTTGATTCTCGTAACCCTCGACAATTGTACGCTGTGTCGAAATCATCATTCTTATCTGGTGGGTCACGCCACCACAAAAAGTTGAAAATCTTCAATTTGAGTTTTTCCTCAGTTTTGAAATTCTTCAGTTTTTCAAATTCTTCAACTTTGCAAAATCTTCACTGTTTCCGTCCTTTTTCTTCATTGGCTATATACATATATATGAGTTTATGTCCTCTACAGCATTCACTTATAGCTATTTCTTCAAGTTGTTTTTGCTAAGTGAATGTGATCGGACCCTTCCCCCTCTATGCTATACTCAACCCAATCTATTCACAAACTCTTCATGTGCGTTCTATTTGAAACTTGTTCAAAATCTTCACTATGTCCTTGTCAGCTGAAGAAATTGCGAACGAAACTTTAAAACAAATCTTATCCAGATTTTCAGTTTTGCCGCTCAAACCATTCCGCATCCCACGATGCGTTATTTTATTCACCCACGATCTTACACGATCTCAACTACACAGTACGTGGGTGACACATGTCGCGTGAAGGAGAAAAGGCAGGGGCATGTTCGTCCCAAAATCTTCGGGCGAACAGTTTTTTTACCGTGGCTATAAATACCCCTCTCCCCTTCCTCACTTCATTTACTCTGCTCGACCGCTCTCTCTTACTCGAGCTCCTCAAACCCTAGCGCCGCCGCTACTCCATCGTCGCCGGTGAGGAAGAGCTTCGCTGCCTCAACGTCATCGCCGTCGTACTCGCGCCGGTTGCGGAAATCTTCACTCCGCCGCCGCCGTAGCTGTTTCCCTCTGCCAAGTTAGGGCATGGAGATCTAACTGATTTAACTTCACATCTGTTCATCTCGGTTAAATCGTGTTCTTCACTTCGGGTAATTAAAAGTTACTTTTATTACTCACTTTGATTCTCAAACTTTCCTGAAAATCTTCAAAGGTGTTTTATTCTTCAAATCTTCACACATATAAACAACTCACACATTGTATGTTCTTGATCCATTTCTCTAAGCAATCATTTTCTTCAAGATTCCTCAATTGTGTGGATCTTCGATCTATACAACTCTGGAACCTAAGACAAAGAACGCTTAGTGAAATTCCTCAAGGCTCATCTGGTCAAATTCCTCAAAACTTGTCTTTTCGAAAAATCTTCTGAGAACACATATGACCTCGCCAAATTCCTCGCACCTACACTCTCTTCACAGGTACTCATGTCCGCTGCTGAATCACTAGGTTCTCATCAACTTAACTCATTTGCAGCGTTCCTCGAAGAAAAACTGCATACTTCTTCAGAGTGTTCAATTGTTCAAATTCCTCATCTGAAGAATATGGTTGAAGGTAAGAGACCGCAGAAAGGAGGAAAAAAGCCTGAGGTCATGACTGCTTTCGAGATCCCTGATGAAATTTATGCTGGCTATTGCACAACTGATGAAGCAAAATTTGGCAAAGAAACCAAAAATCAGCGCAAGGTGCGCATACAGAAGATTGAACGGAGATGGGCAAGAGAATGGAGGGAGTACAGATATGTGACTCCAAATTATATGAAGAAACTTGCTTTAAATCCTCCATGCCCAAGAGCTCCATTGGCACCTGGCCAAGTAGCTGATCCCACCAGCATCAAGAGTGGTGAGGACTTTCCTGAAGAATGGGCTAAGCGCCAAGCCAAATTGGCAAGACAAGCCAAATTGGCAAGACAAGCCAAGGAGGCAGTGAAGAAATTCAATGAGGATTCTGCTGCTGCTGCTGCTAGTGAGGCCTCGGTCAAACCGAGGAAATCTATGCCAAAGAAGCCTGCTCGTAAGCCAAGTGCTTCACCAACAGCCCTCACGGCCAAGTTCTCGGCTATGCCCTCACGGCAAATTCCTCGATCGCCATCGCTCCACCAAAGTCCTCGGCAGCTCCAACAAAGTCCTTAGCTCCTGTGCATCCGCTACATGTCAAAGGACTACGGGTTTCTCAATTGCCTCTCGTGTCTCAAAGAAGTTCCTCACCGCACCAATTTCCTCATCGGGCCCTACATCGTTGAAGACTAAAGCAATAGTGGACGCGGTCCTGGCCAAGTCCAAGGAAGAAACAGTCGCATTCCATGTGCCCTCTCGATGATGAAGCTTCGATGATGAACTTGCGAAATCATCGAGCAGGCAGTGAAGGCCGCTAGAGCCAAAGGCACATCTCGTGCCCATGCTTTTGGATCCGAGGAAAATCCTCGACTACATTGACCTCTGGCACAAGGATCCAAACACCCCAATGCCTGATTTTCATCTGACTCCTGGTCAAAGTCACATGCTGAACCATTTCATCACTCAAGAGAAATGGAAATTTGAAAAGGCAAGAGAGATCAAGAAAGCTCAATACAGAAAGGAGAAGCTCCTGAAGAAAAATGTTGTCAGAATGACACCTGAGGAACTTCTCAAGGCTCAGTCTGAAATTCAAGCCCTCAGCAAAGACTTTGATGCCTACTATGCTGATTGGCAAGGAGCCAAAGTGAGATTCGTCAACCTGACGAAGAAAATGACAACTGTTGCAGCTCCATCGCAACAAGAAAACCCTCAGCTCTGAGACTCTGCTCAGCTCTTTGAAGAACATGCCAAGACACGCTGATGACTTTCAGACTGCTTGAAGAAAATGCTAGTTCCAGGGCTGGTGAAGAAATACCACCACCGAAGAAATTGCCGTGGCATCCACTAGTGGTGCGCTCAAGAAATCTGAAGAGATCGAGGCAATCGCATCGGTTGCACCAAGAAAATCAACCAGATTCCTCGGCTCCTCCCGCGCCTACACCAACTCCAATTCTTCCATCGCCTATGAGGTGAAGAAGACCAAGGCTGCAGAGCGAGCTGCGATGAAGAAAAGGAAGGCATCATTGCGCCAAATTCTTCTACTGCGAAGAAATGAAGCCAATGACCAGCTCACTTGAAAATCCAATTGATGCTGTTCCAATTTCCTCCATGCCATCAAAGGACCTTGTTCCTTTTGAGAAGACTATGTGATCCCAAGCGGATCGATGAAGAAAATCATTCTCGCTTCGTCGAAGCAGATTGATGAAGAAATTGAAGTGGATGCAATCCCTTCAACGCCAGTCATTTCCTCACCTATGCCTCAGTTCATAGCTGAAGAGGCTGGTGTTGAGGAAATTGAAGATGAAGATGTGGATATAGGATGCACCACACCTGTGATGAATGATGACTTTTGGGAAAGTCGGCATCCCAATACTCCTCTATTCACACCTATCCAACAGATTCCTTAGTCCCCGGCAACAACAGTTCAAATGGGATCTGAAGAAACTCATCCCACTCCCTCTGTTCATGAAGAAATTCCAGCCACTAGTGCTGAAGAACCTGCTGCAGCTGATCATCAAGTTGCACAAGAAGAGGAACCAGAAATTCTCACCAAGAACTGAGCTCGCGATTCCTGAGGTGGTACTGCAACTCACTAACACCCCTCTGCCAAAGCCGAAGAATCCGTTCTCAAGCAAACAGAAGTTCAAGGCTGAAGACTTCTTTTCCGAGCATGTATTCTTCACTGACTACAATCCCTATGACTCTGCTCGCATAAGGAAGAAGCGTTTCTGGACTGCTAGTCAAGCCAACTTCTATTCCTCAGTGCTGTTTGAATAAGACAAAATCTTCGATCATGAACATATTCCTCACGTGGATATGGAATCTCTGCCATGCTTCGAGCGAGTCCTCAGTGTTCTTCACGATGCAGGATTACTCAATTTCTGCACTGACATCTGTGATTGGAATGAAGAACTCATTCTTTAGTTCTACGCTACACTGCATATCACCGAGACTTTCAAGATGTCAATTCATGGGTGTTGGATTGATGATGAAAACACTCACTACAAGGCACCAAAGAATGAATTGCTTCGTGTCCTTCCTCTCGATCCTCCCCATGATAGTGCATGTTGCATCTACAATGACCCTGAACTGACAAATCACTATATGCAAGTGCTTATGAAGCCTTTCAAGCCTGGGCAGGCCCCTTGTACCAAATTCCTCGTCAAGGAATTACTCTATGTGCCTCGGACTGTCTATCGCATTCTGACGAAGACAATGAGTCCTATCAAAGGCCACGACTCAAAGGATGAAGAAGTCGTTGGCATCATGAAGAATATGCTTTTTAACATCATTCATGGCGTCCCCGTCAACTTCCATGATTTCTTCATGAGGACTCTGGCAAATGTTGCTATGTCACCATTTATTTGAAGCCCTATGCGCCTTTGGATTATGAGATTCATAAGGGCAAGATCTTCACTGAATTACAAAGCTGACACTCTGAACCATGGTAGCTACTTGCCTCCCATTGAAGTCCTCAAACGGCCAGTTTCTTCATCTGATGATAAAGGCAAGGCAGCTGCTGTGATCGATGAAGGCATTTGTCCATTGGATGGTCAATTTTGCCTAGCTACATCTTACTCTACCAATGATGACTCTGCTACACTTGACACTGCCGCAAATACCTCAGCTAAGCAAAATCCTCAAGCCACAAGACCTGTGGTGATGATCGACCGTGAGTTACTCCTCGGCCTTCATCGGAAGGTTGATCGCAATCACAAATGGGTAAAGCGCCGGTTTGGTGCAATTCTTCACAATATGACCTCAACACACAATGCGGTGAAGAAGAACCATTACTACCTTCATGAAACCCTCAACCGCACTCGGGCTGTCCTCACTCATGTCTATAGCGCCAAGAATCAAGACTATGGGTCTCAAGGAAGAATTTGACTGGTCTGCACCTCCTCCAAGAAATTCAAGAGGGTCAAAGTTCCTCCACCGTGGCGAGCTCTTATTCTTCATCGCGACATCGATGAGTATGAAGATTTGGACGACATTGCGGCAGCCCTGCTACAACAAACAACCCCGACAACACCGGGCGCCTCCATCGACTTGAAATTCTTGATGCGTTAGTCCTCGCCGATCCTTTTGGTCATTTGATGACAAAGGGGAGAAATCTGAGTTAGTCTTCAAGTGGGTCTATATTAAGGGCATTTTGTTAAGTTACAACTCTCGCTCTTCCAAACTTTTATTTGGCTCGAGTTGTAATCTTAAACCCTATGGTGCGCTGATGCTTTTGTTGCATTATGCTCGATACTTTTGATGCTTTATTCGCATGCTTATTCCTCGTTAATATTATTGCACGCATGCTGAATTTCATCAGCACCATATTTCATCATGCATTTCAAATTCTTCATATTATATATCAAATCGTGTATGAATTACAAGATATAGGGGAGATCTCCATGATTCAACTCTTCAAATGTGCATTGCCTCAAATGCAAATTCCTCACTATGCACATCTTCAGGGGGAGTTCTTCTATATCTTGCAATCAAATTCCTCAATATCAGTATTTACACTTCATATGTTTATCCCCGTTGAAAACTTAACCTATATTGTCATCAATCACCAAAAAGGGGGAGATTGTAAGTGCATCTAGTGCCCCTTAGTGATTTTGGTGTATTGAAGACTTATAGGTTAAGGGACTAATACGTTTGTGAGTGTACACAGGTCTATAAGTCTATGAGGAGTTTGATATTTACAGAAAAAGTCGACCCTAAAAATGAAGTTCTTCGATCAAGACTTTGATATTTCAAGACTTTGAAAGTGAAGAAATTGGTGTGACCTTGAAGACTTGGTATTCATTTGAGGAACATGAAGCGTGAAGACTTTTGTTTTCGTAGTTTCATTTTCTCTTTCTTGAGTCATAGGAAACACCGCATCGTTAAAGGGGTCGAGGAAATACTAAGGAAAAATTTCCATGTGATGCTCAACTCAAAATCCTACACCTACCAATCCCTTCGAGTGAAGCCTTTGAAATCTCATATAGTTCAGTCAATTTCTTCAAAGGATGAGACGCAGTTCTTCTGGTTGCTGATGAATTTGTTCTGACTGAGGAGTTAGGAATTCGCCAGTGCGAATTGCCTACATAGTGAGGAACATGATAGCCCTGAGGAATTTGAGAGTCAAATTTCCAACCATTGCTGTGCTGCGCGCCAGCTATCCCAAAATATCCTATCCACCTAACGGTCATATCATTGAAGGGCATTTATGTCCTATCATGTCGGGCTGCTCCCTAGGCTATAAATAGCCGCCCCCTACAACCACTAGCTGGTTGGCTGCTCCGAGAGAACTTGACACTTGTCATTTGAGAGCAACCCATCCTCCGAGGACTTTGAGCGAAAATCATCAAGTGAGGAAAACCCAAAACCAAACCCCCACAAACCCAAAGTGATTGAGCATCACTGAAGAAATTGATCCTCGTGGATCCGACGCTTGTTACCTTTGAAGACTGTGCTTCTTCCAGACGGTTAGGCGTCATGGTCTAGAGCATCCAAGAGGAATTGTGGATCGCTGAGTGACCAAGTCTGTGAAGGTTTGGAAGTCACCTGAAGACTTACCATGAGTGATTGGACGAGGTCTGCGTGGCCTTAGTTCAAGGAGAATACGGTGAGGATGGGTGTCCTGAGCTGCGTGCTCAAGGATCGGGTGTCCGGATCTGCGTGTCCTCGAAGTTTAAATACTCACCGCTCTAACCAGACGCATAACCGAGACAGCAGTTGGAACTGGTTTACCAAATCATTGTCTTCACCAACTAATCGGTTCTATTTCCTCAACCCTTTCATTTCCTCATTCTTCGTGTTGAGTGTTTGTTCATATCTGTGCTTGAAGACTTTGATCAAGACTTTCTCAAATTCCTCAGTTCAATTTCTTCAGTCTGTTTGTCTTCATCTTGTGTTATCCTGTGTTTACGCTTTCTGTACTCTGTGTTAGTCTTCATTTCATCATGATGACCATGCTTGTATTTTGTTATGCTTACTTCTGAGTACTTATTCCGCTGCAAGTAGTTCTTCGCTAAGGAATTTCCTCACCAGCAAATTCCTCAGTGAAGAATTTATAAAAATTGCCTATTCACCCCCCCTCTAGTCGATATAACGCAGTTTCAGTCTGCAATTGCTATCTTCTTCAATCTCATGTAGGCATCATCATACGTATTCAAGCCCAGCCAGTCCGGAAGGCCGATCCCAATGGTGGAGAAGGGGTCTACTGGAACGGCATCACTGTTGTGGATGTTGTGCAAAATGATGGTGGTATCCGGCCGGAGGTATGCATGCCAATCTTCGTTGGCACCAACCCAGACCTATATATAAGACGGTGGACAGCGGAGAAATTACGGGAAGGAAATGGAATAACTAAGTACTACATGATCAAACTCCATTACTGACCTGCTCATTGGACAAAATCCGACTACCTCTCAACATCGGCAACTCTAGCGGAGTCAACGTGCAACCATGGCCAGGGAGCGGTGGACTGTTCAAAGGATTGTCCCATAGAAGAACCTTCTCCTCGAGGACGCATGGAAGACCAACAAGCATGGTGAGGGAGTCCCCAACTAGGGGGTGTCCGGATAGACGAACTATCATCTTCAGCCGGACTCCTGGACTATGAAGATACAAGATTGAAGACTTCGTCCCATGTCCGGATGGGACTTTCCTTGGCGTGGAAGGCAAGCTTGGCGATACGGATATGTATATCTCCTACCATTGTAATCGACTTTGTGTAACCCTAACCCTCTTCGGTGCCTATATAAACCGGAGGGTTTTAGTCCGTAGGACGAACAACAATCATACCGTAGGCTAGCTTCTAGGGTTTAGCCTCTCTGATGTCGTGGTAGATCTACTCTTGTACTACCCATATCATCAATATCAATCAAGCAGGAGTAGGATTTTACCTCCATCGAGAGGGCCCGAACCTGGGTAAAAACATTGTGTCCCTTGTCTCCTGTTACCATCCGCCTAGATGCACAGTTCGGGACCCCCTACCAGAGATCCGCCGGTTTTGACACCGACATTGGTGCTTTCATTGAGAGTTCCTCTGTGCCGTCGCTATCAGGAAGGATGCCTCATCCCGTCTTTAAAGATGGCACTGTTGCTAAAGGATCTTTGGCTATCGGCCAAACTCTCCGGCTAGGCGGTTCCTTATGACCGCCTGTCCGGCCGCCACGCCGATGATGACTTCTCGGGTCATCAAAAGCAATATTCACGTTAGCTCGGAACTCGTCGAGCAGTTGGATCCGATGGACCTCTCTTCCTTAAATGAGCTCTTGGATCGCATCGCCGCCCTGGGAGTCGCTACAGACTACGATCAGATTGGGCCTAAACCCGATCTGAGAGAGATTAACTCTCCCCAGGTTACCCACCACGTTGTTGTGGTAGAGGAACAATACGGCGACCCTTCTTCTATCTTAAGGACTAGCTATGTCCGGATTCCCGATCCCTCCATGCCGGATTCCCGCGGAGGGGAGGATTTTACTCAAGCCTTGAACCTAAAGTCAGGCAGCGGGCTAGACTCATTGGACAACATCCAAGAACCCGAGCTTCCGAGTTCGGAAACTACTTGGCCCCTGAGTTTTAAAGTGGACGGGGTTCGAATTTAATTCCACCCGCCCAACCAAACATAAGCAATCTATCCCAAATCCGGCAAGAGCCCGCAGAAACAGTACACCATTACTGGGCAAGATTCCTCCTGGTTATGAACAGGATAAAGGACTGCCGCGAGGAGGACGCAATTTCATTCTTCTGCAATAATTGCATGGACAAGGGAATCCTCAATGCCGTAAGTCATCGTCAAATTACACGGTTCGCTGATTAGCATCCATAGTACGAAAGTACCGTGCGATGGAAAGCGCCTGGAAAACCGAAATCAATTTTTGGGACAATCCGGCCCTGAATACAACCCCAGTCCGAAATAAAAGGGTGCATTACCGCCAGGCACCTGGGTTAAACACCAAAAAGCAGAAACCCTCTATAGGGCATGGAACCAAGACCGAAGGATGGCTCAATGGACCCTGCAAAATTCATAGTACAGAGGGTGCCACTCCAACTCACAGCCTTAGAGCATGTTGGATACTACGGCAGGTGGCCAAAAGTGGCGAAGAGCTTCAAACTCCAGAATACCAGTCCAAGGATACCAGTACGGTATTAACAGTCTTCGAGACTTTCGCATCAAATAATATGCGGAAACGAACACTCCGCAGCCTTGCCAAAGTCTACCAAGTAGCAACGATAAACCCATGGAGTGACACGACTATTACCTTTAATGCCAGTGATGAACCTAAATTCCGAACAGCCCGAGCACCAGCCGCATTGGTTGTCAGTCCAATAGTGGACGGATTTCGTCTTACCAAGGTACTCATGGACGGTGGCAGCAGACTGAACCTCATTTACGAGGAAACCCTCCGAAAAATGGAAATAGGCTGGAGCCGCATCGAGCGAAGCAGCACAACCTTTAGAGGAATAATCCCGATCGGGAAGCATGTCAGACAGAAAAATCACACTAGATGTGGTGTTCGGCACGCCGGATAATTACAGGTCTGAGGAGGTCACGTTCCAAGTGGCCCCGTTCAGCAGCGGATATCACGCTCTATTAGGGCAAGAGGCATTCACAATTTTTCAAGCTATACCCCATTACGGGTACATGAAGCTCAAAATGCCCGGGCCCAACGGAAGCATCACTCTTGCTAGTGACCCGGACATAGCACTCCGTGCCGAAAACAAGACAGCCGCAATGGCCCTGGAGGCACTATCTGAAGCCCTAGCAGCCGAGGAACTCACTACGCTGCGCTCCACGGTGTATAGGGACGATGTGATACTCGATAAGAGATCCAAGTCCACCTCCTTTAAACCAGCGGACGAAATAGTCAAATTCCAAGTCCATCCAATGGACCCTACAAAAACGGCCTCCATCGGGGCACAATTATACCCTGACGTAGACGCCGCACTACGAGAATTCCTACGCGAAAATTGGGACATCTTTGCCTGGCACCCTTCAGACATGCCAGGAATCCCACGCCGGCTGGCCGAGCACAGCCTAAACATCATAAAAGGATTCAAGCCGGTCAAACAGGCTCTTCGGCGTTTCTCCAAACCCAAGAGATAGGCCATGAGAGAGGAACTAGCCAAATTATTGGAGGCCGGATTCATTAGAGATATAAAACATCCGGACTGGCTAGCAAACCTGGTGATGGTACCAAAGAAGGACAAATCCTGGCGCCTATGCGTCGATTTTAAAGACCTCAACAAGGCTTGCCAAAAGGATCCCTTCCCCCTCCCCCGCATCGATCAAATTATCGACGCTACCGCAGGACATGATTCATTGTGTTTCCTCGACGCATACTCCGGCTACCACCAAATTAAGATGGCAGAGCCCGACCAGGCCGCGACGACATTCATCACCCCATACGGCCCATTCTGCTTCAACACAATGCCCTTTGGGCTCAAAAATGCCGGTGCAACATATTAGCGCATGATTCAGACATGTCTGGCAATCCAGATCGGCAAAACAATGAAGGCATACGTAGACGATGTGGTCGTGAAAACCAAGCACGTCGAAAGTCTAGTAGACGACTTGAGGCTCACGTTCGATAATCTCCGAACATATGACATTAAGCTCAACCCGGAAAAATGTGTTTTCGGCGTACCAACCGGAAAGCTCTTGGGCTTCATTGTATCTGGTAGAGGAATTGAAGCAAATCCAGCCAAGATGCGAGCTCTGTCACAATTGGATATCCCAAAGGACCTCAAACAAATACAAAAATTGACGGGAGGCGTGGCCGCTTTATCTCCCGTTTAGGAGAAAAGGCATTACCCCTTTATCGCCTCGTCCGACGCACCGAACACTTCGAGTGGACGGATGCCGCCATGGCCGGACTCGAAGAAATAAAAGCCATATTGGCAACAAACCCGGTCCTGGCCGCGCCCAACATAGGCGAACCAATGCTATTATATATCGCGACAACTCATCAAGTGGTGAGCGCGGTGCTCGTTGTCGAACGAGAAACGGACGGACACAAGTTCCCCCTTCAAAAACCAGTTTACTACGTGTCCACTGTCCTGACTCAATGCAAGTCACAATACCCACATTATCAGAAGATAGCATACGCGGTGTTTATGGCATCCCGGAAGCTGCGACACTACTTTCAAGAGTGTTTGATAATAGTAGCCTCCGAAGTACCTCTTAATGACATTATAAACAACCGCGACGCGACGGGCCGGATTGCCAAATGGGCCATTGAGCTCCTCCCGTTCGACATAACCTATAAGCCACGGCGAGCTATTAAGTTGCAAGTTTTGGCCGACTTCATCGTCGAATGGACTGAAGCCGAACTCCCTAAAGAGTATGGCGCATATTACAACTGGATCATGCACTTCGACGGCTCCAAAATGTTGGCTGGTCTGGGGGCTGGCGTCGTCCTGATGTCCCCAACCGGAGATACGGTTCAATACGTACTCCAGATAATGTATGCGGACTCCAACAACGCAGCCGAATACGAGGCCCTTCTACATGGCCTCCGGATGGCAGTCTCCATGGGCATTCAACGCCTAGAGGTGCCCGGGGATTCGAACCTCGCGATATCCCAAATAAATGGAGACTGCGATGCCAAGGATCCGAAAATGGCAGCTTATCGCAACGCCATCCTAAAAATGTCAGCTCGGTTTGAGGGGCTTGAATTTCACCATATAGCTTGGGATAACAACCAGGCAACAGATGTATTGGCACGCATTGGCGCAAAGCGCGATGCCGTCCCTCCCAACATCTTCCTAGAGAGGCTGTTCAAGCCATCCGTACTATGGGAGGGGAATCCGAAATAATAACCTGCACTCCAACCGACCGCCCCGACAATCAACATTTCGACACAATCGGTGGTTCCGCAATGAAGTAACATCCTCACCACGTAATAATGGCAGTCATTGCCTGCGGGCGGAACCATTCCTAGCCTACCTAACCAGGCAGGAACTTCCCGAGGACCAAAACGAGGCCCGCTGCATAGTGCGGTGATCTAATGCCTATAAGGTCCATGAGGGAGAGCTTTCCAAGAAAAGCACAACCGGAGTCCTTCATAAGGTGTATCTCCGAAGAGGAAGGGCGGAACCTTCTGGCTGAAATTCATGCCGGACTCGGCGAGCATTACGCCGCAGCCCGGGCCCTCGTAGGCAAGGCCTTCCGTATAGGATTTTATTGGCCGACGGCCCGGGCAGATGCTCAGGACTCAGTCCAACGATGCATCGGTTGCCAGCTCTTTGCTAATCAAAGCCACATGCCACCCACCGCCTCAAAACTATACCCATAACCTGCCCTTCATGTGCAGGGGCTTGACATGGTTCGACCCTTAAAGGAGGAACCCACAAGCAAAGATACCTACTTGGTCATGGTGGATAAGTTCACCAAATGGATAGAGGCCAAGCTCGTCAAGATGGCAATCCGACCGTGATAGACTTCATATCGTGGGTCGTACACCGTACTGGCGCCCTCCATAGCATCATCACCGACAATGGCACGAACTTTACGGCCGACGAGGTTAAACTCTGGTGCAAAAACATGGGCATCAAACTCGACTATGCTTCAGTCTATCACCCTCAAACTAACGATCAAGTCGAGCGAGCAAATGGTCTAATCATGAGCGGCATCAAACCCCGATTAGTGTGGTCCCTTAAGGAATCTAACACGCACTGGGTAGAGGAGCTCGACTCCGTACTCTGGGGGCTGCAGACCACTCCAAATAGCACGACCGGATTTACACCATTCTTTTATGGTATACGGTGCAGAGGCAGTTCTGCCCTGTGACATAATTCATGACTAACCTCGCATGCGCATGTACGAAGAAAGAGAAGCCGAGCTCGATCAGCATGACAGTCTGGACGCATTGGAGGAGGAGCGTGACATGGCAAAAACCCATTCCGCATTCTATCAATAGCAAGCTCAAAGATATCAAAGCAGAGAAGTACGGGCCAAAACTTACAATGTTGGTGAGTTAGTTCTACGCTTGCCGGACAAGAAAAAGGACAAACTCAAGCCCAAATGGGAAGGTCCCTTTATCATCGACCAAGTCCTGACTGGTGGAGCGTACCGTCTGCGAGATGCATCGAATAACCGACTCGAGCCGAACCCATGGAACGCAGCCCGTCTCCGAAGATACTATGCCTAGCGCCGGATTCTGAGTTTGTCTCCTTCCTCCGTCTATATTTTACATATTAGTTGTCTTTTGTTTTTCTCCTTCTCTCCCCCTTTTCCTATTACAGCCTTTGAAAGCTCGTTCACGCATTGTTCGCACACACTTGATGCACTATCCGCGCTCATTATACCTGGGGGCTTCTTTAACAGAAGCTTATTTATACGGGCTTCATGCCCAACACATGTGTCACACTTCCGCATGTACCTTTTGTTCGCCATTATATGCGTCGATATGACTTAAGTTTTGGCCAAGCTGGGTTGCCTGGCTCTGTGCTTACCCTCACGCTCCCGATTGTTCGCTAGGCGGTAAAGGAGCACTGTGCGATTATTCTCGCGGGTCACCGGATGTCTACCTCGATCGGGTGAAGCGAATCTAGTGTTCTTAAGGGAATATTCGATTCGGTGAACTAAAAGACGATTTCCTACCTATTTATTCATCTGCCCCCAGATGCTTTTCTGCTTTTTTCGCAGTCCGGACATGCACTTTAGGGCATGCCTCCCACGGAAAGGAACCCCTAACGGAACTATTCTCCCTGGAAGATGTTTCTTACTAACCATGTAATATAACACAACTAGTTGGGCACTTGTCTGATAAAGCACTAATGACCCCTACGCCTGGTCTCCATGCATGCCCCGGTTCTTATATAACCGCGAGGGAATTCAGACACACTCCGGACTATTGGGTCCCGAGGTTGAAGCGAAAAGGTCCACTATGACAAACGATCTACAATCCGGCTAGAAGGCATTTTACATGTCATATTGAATTACATAGTCAACTTGACTGGGCATATTCCTCTTCAATGCCATCCAGCAGGCTGTCTAATTTACAATCCTGCTGGGAATACTTTGCGGCCAATTCTACTTGGCCGTACACTAAGCTCACAGGGATCTCCTTCCCATCAGGCCCCGCAAGTCCGACCTCGGCCATGTGGTTTGGGTCGGCCTTTGTGTACCGCGTCTTCACCATGGCCCAGGCCTCCCTGGCGCCTTGACGGTAGGCCGATATCTTCCATAAGCGGAAGCGCTGCCGCGCTCCCTGAAGCCTCTCTGCAAGCTCTCCAAGGCCTTCGGGCAAGGAGACAGATGGCCACAATGCCTAGGCGACGCCCTTCATCGCCTGCCGAACTCGTTCGTGCAGTTGCAAGAGCTCGGCAAGAAGGTTACCCGTAGAACCAGGCATCTCCTCTGAAGGACGGCATGTGAGCATACCTACAGACATAACTCTGTTAGACGACTTCCTCGCCGAACTCTTTTTCAAAGTTCGTTCAAGCACTTACTAAAAATGCCGCGTCGAAGCCGCTGATTCTCCTAACGGAGTCAGATAGCCGGGCACGAACATCCTTTAGTTCCTCACCCAGCTGGGTGTTGGCATCTTGGAGATTATGTTTCTCCTGCCTCACCCTTGTAAGCACATTCTCACCGGCCTTTAACCGGCGCATGAGTTGTTGCTTGTCCGGATCTATCCCGGCGCCATCTGCAATATTATTGTCAGACTTATACACACACTGCACTTCACAAATTACTTATCTTTTGAAGCATATATTACCAGAGGGGGTCTGTTTGGCTTCCCCCGCTACGGCTAGTGCGGCCTCAAGTTGGGCTTTGCACTCCTCCAGCTCCTGGGACAGTTTGGTATTGTTTTCGGTAAGATCCTGCACAACAAATGATCCTTAAATCAGTTATTTTAACTATTTCAAGTCTCGGGGTCTACTGGCATATATAACTGTCAAATCTTCTCACCCGTATGTCTTTTACATACTGCTCCGTGGCTCTGGCTAGACCATTTTGAGCGGCACGGAGGTGCGCAACTCCCGAATTAAAGGCATCCAATGCCTCTGGGGAGAAACACGCATCATGAAGAGCTATCCGGCGGCGCCTGTGATTCATGGCACTCTCCACCTTGGAATTGGTGGCAGATAACTTGTCGGCATCCTCTGTCGGAGGAACATCCGACGCACGCCCCATGTTCGCCTCCGCTTCTGGACCTGGCTTTGGAGCCTCGCGAGCGGAGGACTGATTGGCAACCTCTCCGGATACAGTCCGGCGAGCGCTCTTGTTCTTGAAAAGGCACAAGCGTTAGTATGCCTCCCGGGAATAAAGCCGGGGAGTAAGGTGACGCGCCATACCGTTGCGCCGGAGTTTCGATCCGGACCACACTTCTTTTTAGCCTGCTGGGCCATGCTGCCCCTTGTTGGCCAGCCGCCGCGGGCTCGGCCTTCCGCCTCAAGGGCGCCCCCTGCGAAACACCATCGGTATACGGTGATCGAAAACACGCATGGATCGGTCATTTTCAAAGTATCGAGACTTCGGCTCAGTTACCTGCGAGGCGGGAAGTATTCCGGGGTAATCGGCTGTAATGGCGACCAAGGCATTATCGATGCTTAGTTGATGGAAAACCCCGTCGATCAGCTCCACCGATATGTCCGGATCCTCTTGGGAGGTCAGATCGAGGAACCATTTTGGATCCTCGGGTTGTGGAGGCGGGCTGTTTATATCCTTTACGGCCCGACGCAGTTCCTGCGCCAAAATCACAAAATGAGATACTTGACCATGGGAGTACGGATCGGATAGGCAAAAACGAATGTCCGCTTACCCAGCTTGGAGGATTGTTCATAGAAAATCCGACCTGCGGATTGATGCGGAGGAATTCCTCCTCTTCTCCCTTGTACAATGCGGACAAGATCTTCGTCAGATCGGCGACCGATCCCGGCCCCTTACGGCCGCAGCGGGTGGCATCATCCTCCCCGTTGAAATCCCACATGGGGTGGCCTGTATACTGGAGTGGCTGCACCCCCCCGCATAATGCATATGGCCATGACTCCGATGGTCAGTCCGGAATGAGCTAACAACCTTATCCGGCTCATCAGGTAAATGACGTCCCTGTCGTTTTCCTCCGAGGGCTCCGTGGACGCCACTTAGGCGCTTTCTTCAAAGGAGCGTTATTGAACTCGGGGAAGCCGACCAACAGGTCCGCAGGGGACATCTTCTATATAAAACCATGCCAAGGCCGTCTTGAAGCCTTCTTCGGGTTCCGGACAGATATCCGTCCGGCGATGCGCCATAGTTCGCTCCGCCCACTTGATATATAGACCCCTCTTGAGAACGGGGCACAAGATGTAACAGCTTCTTCCACAACAAGCAAAATGAGGCTCGATGCCCAAAACAGCTCGCAAAAGGGCCACGAAGCCCGCGATATGCAAAATGGAGGCAGGCGTAAGGTTGTGCAACTGGAGGCCGTAGAACTCCAGGAGCCCCCATAGAAATGGATGAATTGGAAATCCGATCCCTCTTATCAAATAAGAGATAAGGCATACCCGCTCTCCTTTGGAGGGGCTGGGGACGTTCTCCGCTTGCTTTCCGCCCTTATAGGTGGCGAGTCCGGCTCGAACCGGGACCATGAAGGCTGGGGGAAGAAATCCCTTGGTTTGGAGTGCCACTAGCTCACTGTGAGGGACGGAGCATCTCTCCCAATCTCTAGGCTGAGGGCTGGGAGGGCGAGAGGAGGAGCCGCGTCGACTGTCCATGATGGAATGGATTTCTGTCATGCGAAGGGAGGATGGTGTGATTCGGATCTAGATCCTTGTCTCTTTTATAGACAGCTCATTTGCGCAGCTAGGGGGGGTAAATGTAAAAATACCCTGACTTTTCACATTCGTTCAACACGTGCAAGACGACCATTATTGGGCGTGGAAGCCGAGGAGCACAGTATTCATAGCAAGTCGGACGTTATTCAACAGGTACATAGGATTTGGAGGAGAACTCGCCTTGCAATGCCAAAGACAATCTACGGGCCGGACTCATCGCCATTGAAGCCTGGTTCGGGGGCTACTGAGGGAGTCCCGGACTAGGGTGTGTCCGGATAGCCGAACTATAATCTTCGGCCGGACTCCTGGACTATGAAGATACAAGATTGAAGACTTCGTCCCGTGTCCGGATGGGACTTTCCTTGGCGTGGAAGGCAAGCTTGGCGATACGGATATGTAGATCTCCTACCATTGTAACCTACTCTGTGTAACCCTAACCCTCTTCGGTGCCTATATAAACCGGAGGGTTTTAGTCCGTAGGACGAACAACAATCCTACCATAGGCTAGCTTCTAGGGTTTAGCCTCTCTGATCTCGTGGTAGATCTACTCTTGTACTACCCATATCATCAATATCAATCAAGCAGGAGTAGGGTTTTACCTCCATTGAGAGGGCCCGAACCTAGGTAAAAACATCATGTCCCTTGTCTCCTGTTACCATCCGCCTAGGCGCACAGTTTGGGACCCCCTACCCGAGATCCACCTGTTTTGACACCGACACATGGCCTTTTCCCAAGCCTGTTTAAGCAGCGTCTTGAAAAAGTTGGTGCAGGAAGCACCGAGTCTTGCGGCGGTGAGGACGTCGGAGCAGCGTGCGATTTCTCCTAGAGGATCATCGTCCAAGGTCTCCCAGCCCCGATGAGGAGGAGAACCGCCTGGCGAATCCATGGGAGCAGCGACGAAATGCCTTCTCTTCGGGGGGAGGGGAACTGGTGAGGAGGAGATAAGAGCGTAGTAACCGCAGGGCCTTGTCCCTTCCAACTATAGATCTTCCCTCAGCGAAGGGGTGAGGATATTATTTACTACTAAGTACTAGCATTATGGAACGTTATGGGATTGCATTATACTGTAAATAATAGCACTAGTAAGAAATTTTTGGCACTAGGTAGTAGTTTTTGGCGTGGATTAAGAAATTTTGGGTATGTTTTTGCCATTTTTTGTACACGCCAACAAGTGTCAAAAAACGTCTTCCATTATGTGACGGAGGAGTACGTACTCGTACTGTAGTAGTACTAGTACTACTTTTCTCAACTAGTTGTGCGATGTACTGTACTTCTAGTCTAGTCTAGTATAGTGCACCAGTTTTGAACTCTTGAATCTCAGGGCCAAGGGGCTACAGTTGGAAGTGGAGGGTACTACTATTCTCTAGAACCATCGCTGTACTATCAATGCAGGGGAAGTACACCTGCGTAGTGGCCTAGTGGGTACTCTCGATGCTCTATTCAGCCGCTCCTCTCACGTAGCTGGCCTACTCAGCCGCTCCTCTCATGCACACACTAGCAGCCTATTTATCAGCGACGGTTACTGCGGGGGCAGAACATTTGAGTTATTTGATATAGCGAGACTAGGCTTTTCGCTACCATTTGTGGAGGTGTAATTGATCTCGTCGAACTTTGTTAGTAGTTCCTTCTTTATGAATGAGATGAAGCAAAGCTTTTGCCTTTGTTTCAAAAAAAACACGTCAAGAGGAATTTCTTTTATAGTAGAGCCGATAATGGAGTGAAGTCCATGCGTGCAACGCCACAAGCTACAGAGTAGTAGTAGAGCACTTTACATACAGAGCCATATTGCACAGTTCCCAATGCCCCACCAGGCTTTTCAGGCTCCTCGGGCTTAATTGGGAGGCGCTAGTTTAAATATGCTACTAGCTGATGAGGACGCTGCAAGCGAGGTGCGGCTAGGGCGAGCACGCGAGCCACGGATGTGGGAAGGAAAACCCGCTCACGTGGCTAGGCTGTCCAAAGGCAACCAGATTGTGGGGCCGCACGCTCGCTTGACTTCAAAACTCAAACTACCCGTAAAATATTGGCTCGCAGCGAAGTGTAGTAGTACTATTTTTAAAAAGGCCGCCTGCTCGCGGGATCGAACACACAAAACGAGGTATACACTCCTGCGACCACTAGTAGTACTCGTTGGAGTACAGCGCAACCTAGAATCGCCTTTTGTCGCTAGTAGTATGTACATTGTTCCTTACAAGAAACCCCTAATAATGCAAGAAACCACTAAAATGCCAAGAAACTACTACCACTTGCATACGTGGCAGACTTAAGATAAGACTACCTTATCAACCATTGTACATGCTCTTACCAACAAAAATCCTCGAGTGACCTCCTACCTCCGGCCCGTCCACCTAGTCATCCTCGGCCATGGAACGCAGCTACCGCCGCCGGTAGAAGGCGAGGTCAAAACCATCGGCGGTGCGGAGCCCATGTTGCGGCAGCCTGGATGCCCACTCCGTCCGGCGCTCACGGCCGCTAGCTAGCCAAGATAGCTCCGTCCAGCTGCTTGTCTGCAAGGTTTGCTAGCTAGATTGGCATGGCAGCGCGATGGCTTGCTCGTGCGCGCTGCGCTAAGGCCAGCCATCTGGCTTGAGCGAAGGCCAGCGCGGCGGCTTGCTCGCTCGTGAGTCACGCTCGGGCCAGCCTGCCAACCCGTGCGGAGGCCAGCGTGGCGTCCGGCCCGTCCGATGGAGCGGCGGCCAACTCGCTTATCACCGGCGCCACCGACGAACACGCATCAGTACTGTTTGAAGTAATGTTCAGGAAAAATAATGATTTTAGGGGGAATAACAGGATAGAAGGTTAGATGTGGGTCCCTCGTGTCAACGGTCAAACAAAATGTGCTGGTTTAAGCTGCCTCGTCAGCACGGACGTGTGGGCCAACCCAATCATAAATGGGTTTAAACAAACCTAATCGGTAGGAGTACTAGGTAGTAGTTTTTGGCGTGGATTAAGAAATTTTGGGTATGTTTTTGCTATTTTTTGTACAATAGATTCTTCCTAGGGCTGGTTGAAAGTGGTAGTTTTTTGTTAAATACTCTACATATTGTAAGTAGGAGTGAAAGTTAAGCTTTGGAAGCCAATAAGCAAGGCTAGTTACATAGTGCATATGTGTACATGATTGAAAGTAAATATCAACCATGGGTGACTAATATCTTGATGGAAAACTCGAAACTATGGAATACTAGGAAAAAAATGCATGGTTGGAAATACTAGAAATGTTCATGTCTGTTGCAACGAATCATAATTAGAATAATACTTATTCACAAACTTGGTACAAAACACCCTAATTTTGATATACATATGTCACTAGAGATATATTATGTTTCAATTAGAATATATTCCTTGGGCTGTTTGGGTGAGGCCAGGGAGGGATGTGGTTGGTTTTAACATACTAATTATGGGTTTTTCTGAAATTGGTAGACAAGTGGGATGTTGGTGAGAAAAGGCAACAACTTACCTCACAATCGTTAGATGTAGATCTAATGGTCAGAAACGATGGATGGCAGACACACCAAGATCACCAACTTAGTCTTGTGTAGGAGTATTAGCAAGATCCGCATTGCATTACGGAACATCAAGATGCATTTTTTATAAAACACTTGTTGTGATTGACCCTTCGGGAGTAATCCCATGTGTAAAAACTAATGATATCTCGAGAAATATGACATAAGGTGAAGAGGAGTGGGGTGTGGTGGTGGTTGGTGGTCGGACTAAGCGGAGGCATGGGGATTGACAACGCCGGCAGCTGACCATCGGGCCGCTTTGTTCCGAGGCTTCCTTTCTTAATTGCTCAACAATGAGGTTTGTTGGAGATAAGGATGAACGAGGGAAGGCCTTTTCTCGCAAATGTGAGAGGGGTGGGTATCTTTTAGTTTAATTTCCATCCGCCGATATAGATCGGACGGTCTATATTGCAAGATGGCACACGTACCATCATCACCAACTCAGTTTTTTATAAGAGAAGAAATATAAGTATGGAGATACAAACGTATTATCGATACTTGCTTCCGTAAACTAGCATCTACATTCTATTCAACGCCTCGGCATGTGGGGCCTTAGCACAATGACTTCTCGACTGTGTAAAACAAAGATTTTCCTGTCGCTGACAAGGAGGGGGTGACGGTGGCGTGCTTTTTGGCTTGCTCTAGTCCTAGTAGTCATACTAGTTGGTCTAAGCACGTGTAGATTTATTCTTTTTCACATCTCGTGTTTGCTGTACTGCCACGACTATTGATGAATAGACGGTAAGTTATTCATGGGCAAACCCTTGTTGAGCGTGTTTGCGAGAGAGAGAGAGACAGTGTGCGTGTGTGATATGTTAGAGACTGAGGCAATGATAACAGATTCTTTGTGTCTATGTGTGTGGAGGATAGAGAGAGACATGTACATGGGGCTTTGTGTTGTGTAACGTGGAGCCACATATACATAATTAGAGAGTGAGTGTGTGAGATACACATGCGGACATGGGGAGAGATGAGGATCCAGATAAATGGGTGTTTGTGCGTGTCTGTGTGTGTTTGTGCATGCGTTTGTGTGTGACAGGGAGAGAGTGTATGTGGAGTAGAGAAACCACTGATGATGTAAACCTAGTTAAGGGAAGGGGGAATGGTGTGACATGTGTAGTAGCGAGATAGCATGGGTGCGGGTGGGGGGGAGCAGACTATTTGGAAGAGACATCGAGTGTGTGTGTGGGAGAGGGGTGTGAGAGCAAGAGAAAGAGAGAGCTAGCAACGGAGAGAGAGAGAGAGAGAAAGAGAGAGAGAGAGAGAGAGAGAGAGAGAGAGTACACGGCCTTACCTTCTCCTCCGCGTCCACCTGGTGCCGCTGAGGAGGCCATGGATGCCTGGGCGGAGCTTGGTCGGCCCCATCCAAGGCCCATTGCTCTTCTTGCACCGCCGCTTGGTTGGGAGCTGGAGGTTGTAGCAGGTGCTACTCTTTGAGGGGAGGGAGGGAGGGAGCGAGGGAGCAAAGCAAGCCGGCAAGGCAAGGGGTGGGGCTGCGTGTCTCCCAAAGAAAAGAAAGGAAGCAGAGTTAAGGCTAAGCGAGAGAGCAGAGCAGCCCTTGTGCTTGGTTTTGAATGAAGAGGAGAGAGAAGGCGCTGGAGCAGAGAAGGCAGAGAGGCAAAAGGAGAGGAGGGAGCAAATGAGCAATGCACATCACTGTTTCCCTGCTTTTCTCTTGTCCGTGACAAAGGCCCATCGCTCTGTCTCTGCACAAGAGCCCGCATACACGCACTACTATAGAGCGGCCCCCTGCATGCATGTCTGCTTCTCTCTCCTTCTGACTATGCGAGTGTCTACGATGTGTGTAGCTCTGCTGCGATGGTCCCTGTCTTTTACTACTACTACCGAGAAAGCTAGTCTCTCGCTGGGAGTGGGCCACCGTGCCGAAGCCCTGGTGGTTTGAGAGAGAGAGAGAGAGAGAGAGGTCGTTTGTGTCCATAAATGGCGTATAGATAGGGAGACAATGTTGATGTTGTCCGAAATTGGCCTATGAACGGAGACGCAAGGGAAGCGAGTCATCGTGTGTGTGATAGGGACTTCATGAGAGATCTAGAATAGATGGTGTAGAGAACAATGTGTGAAATCGAGAACGATTATACATTAGGGAGCTATGCAAAGAGTCATGACATATATGTATACAGGGAAGGAGCTGGGGCGGGTCCGCATGTGGGAGAGATAGAAAGAGGAGAGTGGTGCACAAGGAGACAAAGTGTGCTTGTTTGCAGTGGGGGTGGTGTGTGAGGTGAGTGCGCGAGAACCACATAACTAGGGAGATAGACATTTGGGGGCGACATTTCGTGTGTATGGCAAATATACACTCTACATAGTGTGTGTGCTTGGGTAAGAGAGATAGCGGGAGACCTAGAGAGTAAGGGAAGAGATGTGTGCATGCCTGAGAGACAAAGTGATAGAGACCTATGTTGGGGTCCGGACTTTACAAGAGAGAGGGGTGTTAATGTGCTCGTGTGTTGGTGTTTGGGGGAGAGAATGACTTCTCTATTTGTGTGTGTGTGTGGTGGTGGTGGGGGGAGGGGTTCACTTCAGATAAAGAGTGAGGTGTCTATATTTGAGGGACTTTTGCGTAATTGAGATATTGTGCACTCATGGTTGATCAATTTGTTTCACAGTTTGTACTATGAGATAACGATACTTTTGAACATGCGTGATATACCTTGATGTACTAGAATAACAAACCTAAGATTGGAATTTTGGAATTTGACTCCATCATTAGCTTTTGTAATTCATTTAAACGGAGGTACATTTTTTAAGCCGGGATTTCGTGATTTCAAATTCATATATCAAACCTAGAGATATACACATACGGGCATGTTCAAACTTTATAATCATTCACTTTATTCATACACATACGCATTTTTGCTTTTGTCATCATATTTAGGATAAACACATTTGGAATTTCATTTGAATTGGACCGTATGATGGTATTTGCTTGTAGTAGCTCATTGATCCATACTTGAATTGAATGGACAATCTAAGTTTCGAGTTGGAGACATTGATTTTTAAAACTTGCACATTTTTTTGCGTGCAAAACAAACAAATTGTCGGTCATGATATCATAGTCGGCCGTACGAGAGCAGAATACTTATAATCTTAGGCGCCAAAAGCTTTCAAACTCCCCTCTCACATCGAAATATCACGCGCCCAAAAGTTAGTCCCGCGATATTCCTGTTTTACCCCTACCACATGAACGGAAAAGGGCTGCTTTGGTAACTACATTGTTTTCCCCTCTTTGCCCCCAATATTCTTCCCCACAGCCCCTCCCCTTCCCCTCCCCGACCCCCCAACTACGGCAAGCCGCTGAATCTAGTCCTCTGCCGCAGCGGTGGACCTCACACCCTGCCGGATCTACCTTCCGCACCTTGGAACCCCCAACTGCCAACTCACCACTTCACCGGAGCCACTTCAGCGACTAGCTTGTCCACCGCTCCAGATCTCCTTGACCGCCATCATGGTCCACCGCACCGGAGCTGCTTAACTGGCGCCCTTGTCCACCACACCGTAGGCCCTTCACTGACTCCCTCGTCTGCCCCTTCGCTGGCCCTTCATACAAGCCCTTGTCCATGTAATGATCCGCCTCACCGAAAGCATCAGATAACGCGCGCCCGCCGAAGCCTTCGTCCACTGCACCGGACCCGCTCCACGGACGCCATATTCAACTCCACCGGCCCTGCTTTACCGATGCCGCAGCCTCATCAAGTTATTTCGATTTGTACTCTTTCGGTTTTTCTCCTTATCGTGCAACTGTTCACTTACCACAGATGAGCTTTGTTGTATGTCGATAGGCGCCGCAACCGTAGCACCGGAGCAGCTTCAGCGACGGCGACAATCGGCCCAAACTCAACCGCAACACGAGCACCATCGACGATCCTTAGCTATCAAGTATGACAACGATACCCATATGGCGCCGAGAATCAGGTATTATTATCCAACGGCCGGCGCCTACGTTCACTTTCCTAGCATAAGCACCGCACCTTTGAATTTCTTTAGGGCATTATTCAGTTTTTCATGAGATGCGTTATTCTTCTTGCACCTGTAGGGCCATACTTCTGGCAGTGAAAATGTTACATGTGCTATATTACATACCAGTTTACATATAGTTAATATGCTTTAGTTTTGTTCTGGTGCCACCTGTTGGTTCCATCAGACTGCTTAATGTTCTCTATGCTTAATTACACATCAGCAAACTAGCATGTGGTTCCGCTGCTTTTTGTTTGTTTTACCCTACATTTTCTGATGCTAGCTATTACATCACTGCTCCGAGCCTCTGTTCATTACTTGTTTGTGTGTTCTTGATCTTCCCAAGTTGCATGACTAATTTTATGCTTCTATTAATTATGGAGCTGCCAACCCCATCAAGCAAAATATTTGTTCTTTTGGGGCTGGCACCTCGAACAAGCATAAAAATAGAGGGAAGCAGATATATTGTCGTGTATGCACACACCCTTCTTTCATTAATTTAGATGAACCATTGATGATCAATTCGACCAAAGGCATGCAATTAAAATTAATTTTACCTAAATAGATGGTGCAGAATAAACTACAACAACTAGATTTGCAACCACGGGATGCTGACGATATCTTCAAAGAACATTGCAACAACAGCTAGGCTTCACAACAACATATGGTAAGCCAGTGTGTTTTAGTACATGTGAAATGTAATGCGAGTGGCTGCTTTCATGGCTTGTGCCCTCAACGTGTAATCCCACCGAATTACAAATAGTTCAGTTGGCTGCTTTGTTGTATTGCTTGATTTGAATGATTGTTTGTTGTTACGCTATACCTGAGTTCGCCAATATGTCAGCAGTGCCTGCTGTACTATCGTAAACAAATGCATGCCTATTTCATTTGAGTCCTTAACTTTTCCTCTCAACTTTATCACAAGACTGTCTTCGTAGTTTATATGAGGCCACACTGTTAAGTGCTTTCTGAGATTATTTCAACTGCTTAGATGCCTTGGCAACTTAAATATAGCGGTTGTATACTCCCTTTCAACTAGGGATGTCAACTGGGTCCAGTTTAATCCCGATTAAAGTCCACTAGTGGTATGATAGTTCAAAAGAGTTTTTGTTTTTGAGGAAAATGAACTAGGAGGTAGCAAAACTAACTAGGTGGGATGGCGGATGTCGTTTATTTGCCACTTACATCCCTAGTTTCATCTTACCATTTTAATTTCTTTTCGGTGATGTGCTTCAACCATTTAAATATAGTTTGCCATGCTCGGCAATAATTCGTCCATCGTTTACCATGTAAGCTTACTGCCTGGATCATATGATAACTATATCTTACTTATGTCCAGCAGAAACCTTTCAGGATGCCGTTCACACTAGGACACAATGTACAACCCCAGAATCTATTTGTGGAAGCAGTGCGCCATCCATGTTACCAGATGGTAGCAGTTCAGAGGCAACACCGCCGGAGAGCAGTCTAAGCACATATATTATAGTGCTTGAGGCTCTACTAGAGGCAGAAAGAGATGGTGTGGCTGCCATGAATGAGGTAATCTTTATCTTGAGGCTGGAAATTAGCGGCACACATTATGCAAGCAACCCAAGAATTGGAGGAAGTAAGAATGTTGCATTTGAAGACGAAGGAGGTCCTGCTGTTTCTGCTATCTGAAGCCTAAGGTAATCCCGGTTCTTCTTTAGATACCAGTTGAAATTGTCATTAGATTATTGTACTTGCATGTTGTGTCATGTCTTTGAATGGATTATGCTGCAAGACCCCCTATGTTGTCCATGTGTTGTAATGATCTGAATTTTTTAGGCGAGGTAATCCTCAGTACTTGTATGATTAACATAAGGTGAACTGTTTTTCGTGTGAGCATATTGTATTGGATGAAATAACTGTTTGAATCAGAGTGTATCCAACCTACTGAATTCGAAGATCACGGCATTTCTAAATCATAATCATATATAAAGGTGGAATAAATCTTTGTTGTGGTTTTGAAGAAATAAATAACAAAACGTATAATTATCTGTGGATATTCGTAATCGAATACAAATTGGATTTGAATTTAGTTTGCCAGGTCCCAGGGCAAACGTGAATGCTAATTCTCCCAAGTTTTGAACGAAGCGGCTAAACACCCACTATAATTTGTGGGTTGCCCGAAGCAAGTGTTTGCAAGATGGAAATTACTGTCTACCCCTGACACTTGACATCCTTATCGACCGGATTTACACTGCTATCGATAGGGGTAGACTAGTAACTTCAATCAGACATGACACGACGGCCTATGAGCCCATTCAGACACGGTGGGCACCAAACATGGGCGGCAAAACACATTTGATTCAAGCTCGTCCGAAAGACATGTGTCTCTTCCTCCATTTCCCCATTCATACACGGTGGGCGGCAAAACAAACTCTCCTCGTCCGAAATCGATGTAGGCTAATATTTTAAATAGGGGCAGATGTGTATCTTCCATCAGACATGACACAACCGACCTACCTGTCAGCCCCGTTCATACACCGTGGGCGCCAACCGTGGGCGGAAAAACACCCTCTCCTCGCCCGAAATAGTTACCGGCAAATATTTGGGAGATGCGAGATTACCGTCCTATCCCCAACCGACGCGATGTCCGAAAGTTTAAACGTGGGATAAGTTCGTAACTTTCCCCCATTTCAGAGAAGCGAGTCCCAAAGTTTGAGATCCCCCCTCCCCTCCATTTCCCCATTCATTCACCATCGGCGGCACGACAACCTCTGCACTGCGGCCAGCCTCCTCCGTCCGCCACCCCATCCTCCACCTTGCCGGAGCCGCTACCCCTACCCCGTCGTCCACTGCAAGAGATGGACGTCTCTCATCCACGGCGCTGGAACAGGATCCTTTCATCGCCTCCTCTCGCTTCATCGGCGCTGTCGTCCACCTTGTCGTTGCCGCTCCTACGACCGCCTCGTCCACGGCAACAGTATATATCCCCCGACCCGGCCGTCTGCCGTCTAAAGTCTTCTTCCCCGCCGCCGACAGCCATTGCACCCGCAACACCCTCAACGTATCAGCGTAGGCCTACACGGCGTTGCAAGAGAGGTTGTACTCTTCCATATGTGCTTAAGTTGTTGATCTCACCCTGAAAATAGATCGTAATTTGTTTACTGTACTTTTCTTGTCCGTACCAAATTGTAGTGGCTAGTTGAAAGCAAACATTGGTTGCAAAGTAGCTTTGTCCGGTTTGCACCTTCAGATCCGCCATGGCACGGGCACTATACTCGTAAATGTTATGGTTTACCCCCTTTATATTCACTACCATCATCATAGTTGCTTCGTGTCGTCCAAGCACTGCTCCTCAAGACCTCAACCCAAAGCTTATGTGTTGAAATACGAATCTGATATGATGCTCATATCACTAAAACAGAGAACATTTAATTGGTCACCTAATGTTCCTATATTCGTTTCGAAAAGCATGTGCGCCACCCACTGGTCCAGCTAGTTCCACTTTCCTGATTTTTCTCTTGATGCTTAGGGTTTTCCCTTTATCTACTCTACTATGATCTCGTGAGGTGCTTTACGTCGTAGTAGCATTACTCCACCCTTCAAGCTAAAAACACAACACTCGAATTTGAAAGCTTAGTTGTTCAAATATGATTGTGATATGATCTTCGATATTAGTTAACCGACACATTTAATTGGTTAGCTAAAGGTCCCACTTGAGTTTTCAAATGCATGTCGCGACATATAGAGAGACAAGATAATTGCATTTCTTTGTCACTTGTTGATCGTACTTTCTTGTCCATACCAAATCTTAGTTGTTATTTCAAAGCAAACATCGGTTGCTAACTACCCTTTGCGCGGTTTGCGCTTCAGATCTGCCATCCCATCGCCACGGTCAACCTTGTACTCATCATGCTTATGTTTTCCCCATTTTATGATGACCACAATCAGCCTATGTGGTTCGTTTCAGAATAGCACTGCTCCACCCATCGAGCTAAACAAGCTTAGTTGTACAAATTCATATCGATATTATTGCTGATATTAGTAAACCGAGAGATGTTTAATTGGTGAGCTAAATGTTCCTACTTTAGTTTCAAATGCATGTGAGCCACATATGGAGAGACCGGAAAGAATAGTATTTCTCTCAGGCGCCTGGTTCATCATGGGTGGCGAACCGACATTGTATTGAAAGACTTGTAATATCTTCAATCTGCTTGCTCTTCCGCTCTTCTTTAAGATGATACTCTTCTCTTGCGATTCGATTGGTCAGTCGAGTTGTTCTCCTTAGTATATTTTGAATCTGTCAGTCAGTCGACTTGTTCTTCTTTACTATATGTTGAAGTTATCATCTGCGAAGTGTCATCACTACGGAGCTCTCATATTTTGAGTAGTAGGCCACATTATATTAATGCACACAACAAATTACAGCATGCATAGCATCTTTTAAAAGAATTGCAGAGATAGCACAAAGGGGTTTACAGGGAGGCAGTATTGGATTAGAATCACTTCTGCATTACAAAGAAAATCTCACTTGTTTTTATGTTTTCATGCATGTCAGATATTGAACATTATCAAAATGAATATGAGAATGGGCGCACGAGAGGAATATTGCGGAACGATCCACTGGCTAACAAACTTGGCATGGTGGAGGATGGCCTATCTTATTCACCCATCAAGGTGCTTGCTCTAACTTTGCAAAGTTGTATTGGTCGCACATATTTTGCATCTGTCCTCTTGCATTACTTCTACTTTGTTACACCATCTGCTTAGTTTAAGCATCATATATGATTATATGCCATACCTATCCATTTTCTATACCTATTCCATGTGTCGTCACACTATGTTTTTTCAGTCAAATGTTGTTTTTTCGTAATAGATGTCTAAAAGGAAGAGGGTGAGTGCAGATCCTCAAGGAGTACAAACTAGGTATTTGGAAAAGGTAGTGATACCTGTTAAATCAAATAGGTCAAGAGCCACGTAAAACACAGCCCAACTGCATCACACTTTACCCCTACTCCAAAGTGGCCAAACCCTATTAGAACTCTCGGGAGCCCAAAGATCGTGCATTGTCTATGATATCAATTCAAAATTTGAACTCCTAAATTTCTGCTTGTGCCTTACCTTCTCTCTTGTATAAAAACTAATTTCAGATGAATCTCCTTGCTCAAAGGATCATACGATCTCAAAACAATAATGGGCTCTGCATTGCTCTTGTCAGTACCTCTCTCCCTTTTGCTTTGTAACGTTGTACTTAATTAATTGCTATTTGATTATGTATCATCAGTCTGCACCTGAGCTTCATTATCCTCTGTTTCTTCCAATATTATTTGATCTATATTTACTCTTTGCAAAATGTAGAATAATGGCAACGCTTATAAAGAATTTTCTTTGGGGAATTTATTGAATTATCCTTCCATCAACATGGAGAAGGGCTTTGTCCAGCCCGTGTTAACATGTAATGTAAGTTCATCCTTCTCAAGCCTTCAAACTTTGTTCTAGTATAGATTTGGATAGGCATCATTTCCTCCACTGTTGTTTGCTTTGTTGTTTACATCTGATTGGATGTTTGCAACAACTACCTGTTTCAAATTGTAGTTGTAAAAACATGTTCCTTATGCAGAAAAGATCCATTTATTTGCTTATATAATTGTGAAACCTGTTACGTGTCTCCTTGTTTCTCTTTCAGAGTCGTATCTCTTACGCCAGGCAGAACTTTAGGGAAGATAGTGAGCCAAACCATCTTGAGGACAGGGAGATGATCCCAAGGTCCTGTCTTGATGAAGACAGTGAGTTGAAGCTACTCACCAGCAGGTGTGGGACAACCTCTGTGCAGTCGCTGCCTCAATCAGTTCGACTTCTTTAGTCTCAACTTAAAGCGGAAAGGCTTGCTTCAGCTCAGCTCCGACTTGAAGTCAAAGATGCAATGAAGATGTCAGAGGACTACCGTGCGCACCATCATGCCTTAAATCTAGTGTTGATGCATCTATCGTTGACACAACTGAGGTCTACTCAGCTTCTTCAGCTATTTGGGGGGCCCGACCTGGCCAGACCTAGTGCCTTCTGAAGTGCTCTCAGTTTTGTATATTCTTTTGTCGGCGTGTTTATTTGCACTGGTGGCAAACTTTGATGCCCATTGGATGTAATATGTGATAGCCGTGATAGCCTAGCGTAAGTTGCTTGCTTATTTATTTCCTTGTTGTCTTGTTTATTTGTTTGCTTGTAGTCATTGCAGTTCTTTTTCCGCGGTTTGCTAGTGGCTGCAATAACCTATTTTTTAAAACTAGGCTACAATAACCATGGGCTAATATTTACTATAGTGACACTGGTGAAAGCACAAGTGCTCCCTAGGTGGTTTTCGTAATTAATGTCAACATATCTCTTGTTGGACTAACACTTTTATCTAGTATAGTTTAGATAAGTTCAATAATGGAGTGGCATGGACTAAAGGACGTGGGAACTCCTTCAAGATGCTAAGGACAAAGGATTGGCTCAAGCTTCAAGCTCAAGACTCTTCATTTTACATTTTAGTGGTCCAAGATCACATTGAGTCTATAGGAAAAGCCAATACTATCAAGGAGGGATGAGGTGTTGCTTAATGAGCCTCTTGCTTCATGTGCTTAGTGATATGCTCCAAAACCCTCAACTACTTTCCCACTTCCACAAATGACCTAAACCCAAAGCCAAAATTGGTCATACCGATTCTTCCTATCCGGCGCCACCGATTCCATAAGTCATAGCCACTGCCACAAACCCTAAGCAAATCGGTCTTACCGATAGGGATCTCGGTCTCACCTAGATGGGATTGTAATCTCTCTGTGTATGTCCATTATCAAAATAGGTCTCACCGAGTTTGAGCAATCGGTACTACCGAGATTACAATGCAAACTCTCTGGAAAACTTATTACCAAAATCGGTCTCACCGAGTTTGAGTAATCGGTCCCACTGAGTTTGCCTGACCAACTCTCTGGAAAGATTATTACCAAATTGGTCTCACCGAGTTTGTGTAATCGGTCTTACCGAGATTACGTTATGCCCTAACCCTAACCGAATCGGTCTCACCGAGTTGTGTTTCGGTCCCACCGAAAACCCTAACGGTCACATTATTTGCTAAATCGGTCTGACCGAGTTTAATGATTCAGTCCCACCGAGTTTGGTAGATTGTGTGTAACGGTTAGATTTTGTGTGGAGGCTATATATACCCCTCCACCTCCTCTTCATTCGTGGAGAGAGCCATCAGACTGAACCTACACTTCTAGCATACATTTTCTGAGAGAGAACTACCTACTCATGTGTTGAGACCAAGATATTCCATTCCTACCATATGAATCTTGATCTCTAGCCTTCCCCAAGTTGCTTTCCACTCAAATCTTCTTTCCACCAGATCCAAAACCTATGAGAGAGAGTTGAGTGTTGGGGAGACTATCATTTGAAGCACAAGAGCAAGGAGTTCATCATCAACGCACCATTTGTTACTTCTTGGAGAATGGTGTCTCCTAGATTGGCTAGGTGTCACTTGGGAGCCTCCAACAAGATTTTGGAGTTGAACCAAGGAGTTTGTAAGGGCAAGGAGATCGCCTACTTCGTGAAGATCTACCGCTAGTGAGGCAAGTCCTTCGTGGGCGACGGCCATGGTGGGATAGACAAGGTTGCTTCTTCGTGGACCCTTCGTGGGTGGAGCCCTCCGTGGACTCGTGCAGCCATTACCCTTCGTGGGTTGAAGTCTCCATCAACATGGATGTACGATAGCACCACCTATAGGAACCACGCCAAAAACATCCGTGTCTCCAATTGCGTTTGAATCCTCCAAACCCTTCCCTTTACTTTTTTGCAAGTTGCATGCTTTACTTTCCGCTGCTCATATACTCTTTGCATGCCTGCTTGATATGTATTGTGAATGTTGAAATTGTGCCTAAACTCCACTTAAACTTAAAGAAACTTAAAAACTGCAACTTTGGTACTTAGTGTCTAATCACCCCCCCCCCTCTAAACACCTCTTCTCAAGGTCCTACAACTGGGCCTCCTATGGGCCGTAGAAACAGTGGGCCTTCTACGGGCCGCAGAAACAATGGGCCTTCTATGGGCCGTAGAAACAATGGGCCTTCTACGGGCCGTATCATCAATGGGCCTTATACGGGCAGTATGATAACATGGGCAAATAACAGGTCGCATTATGGCGTAAACGGGCTAGAGTTGGAATCGTCCATTCATGGGCCGACCATAACGGGCCATCATTAATAGGTCGTATTTCATGACGCTATGAAAACAGCCCAACGTATTAACATACCACAAACGGGCCGACTGTAACCACGGTCTAAATTTGGCCCACAAGCAGAAAATGACAGTAACGGGCCGTAAGTAAACGAATGCTGGAAATGAGCCCAAGTATAAATGGGCTCCGAGAAGGCCGAAAGATAACATGGGCTAGAAACGGCCCAACGGAATAATGGGTCGTTAATGGGTATAAAGTGATACACTGTTCATTACGGGCCAGTTTCACCACAGGCCGTTAATGGGTGTAAAGTGATACACTGTTCATTACGGCCAGTTTCACCACGGGCCGTTAATAGGCCAAGAGTTACATAGGGCCTCATATGGGCTGAAAGACGTCATGGGCCATACATGGGCCAGAAGTGAAAACGGGACGGAATCATATTAGGTGGCCCAAATGACGCTACTAGGACTAATTCGGATAGGGCGTAACGGGCCTTGGGTTAGCGGGCTGTAAATGGGCTATATGCAAACATGTCGTTAACAGGCTTTCCATGGGCCGGCCCGCCACCTTTTGACAAAGTCAAATGGGCCGGCCTTTTCACAGGAATGGGCCTCTGTTGGGCCGTGCCACGTGTCGACGTATCATAGGCGCCTTCTGTCCAATGAGTGGATGCCATCTGTCCCAACGATGAGCCGACACGTGTTTCCTCCAGCCAATGATGATTTTACACGTGGAAAATCCCCATTGGTCGGGGCTGTTAACGGGTTATCGGATCCAAAACCCGACCCGATAGCTTAATGACATTCCGTTACGCTGGTAGCCACGTGTCGGTCACCCTTGACGAAAGCACTTCTATGGCGCGGGATTTATCGTCATGGAAGTGGACACTTCCGTGATGATAATTTTGGTAATGTCATGGAACACTTCTACGACAACACAGGTACGACTATCTTGATTCTGTCATAAAATCGTCAGGGATGTACATGCATGACAAAAAACGCGACCTACTGTGACAAACACGAATCATCACGGAAGTGTATTTTTTTGTAGTGATGAAGCTTGACACGCGACAGATGGGCGACTTCCCTGCTCGGCGGTGAGAAGCCTTGCATGGCCTTGATGCGCCCGGCGCCCCGGGCCGTCCTCCAGAGCGTGTGCGAAGTGGGGATGAGCGCGACATCCCACACCCACACCCAGCACGCGAATGTCTTTGTGTGCCCGCGCTCAAGCGTCCTGGACTCGAGACGGTCGATGATGCACTTCTTGCCAAGCACCTTCTCCGCCCCCTTGATGGACCAGAGCTGCAGAGGCATCTTCTCGATGAAGACGCAGACGTGGAGCATGAAGTCTTGGTGGACAGTGTGGTCATCTTCGTGCCAGGGCTTGATGTCCGAGACTTGTCATGCCTTTGTTTTGTTGGGCCCGCTTTGCAGAAATAATTTGCTTATACGGAGTAGGTTTGAAATTAGAGCTAAGTCAATCAGCTCTAACGTTTGGTTTGTGGAGTATGGCTGATTCAACACCAACAAGCTTGTGGTGTATATGAGATATATATATCAATAAAGCTTCATTGCACTATTTTTTTATGGACACTGCACTGGTTCTTGTGTGTGTGCGAGACACAAATCAAGAGTGAGAAAAGAGAGCTGTGTGAAGCAGCCAAAAAGAGAAGAGAGCTGACAAAATCAGCTCCAACATTACCTAGAACAATTTGAACATATTTGTCACTATACCAATGACTGTGGCTGGTAAATTTAATATCGTTTTCGCAAAATAAAATAAAATAAATATGGTCAGAACAACAAGCTTACAAAGAATTGTTCGGGTGTGAATTGGGGTCTCTACCCTTCACGTATCCGGGTATACCAATCCACCATCGCAAGCTTTCTAACAAAGAGTGGAAGAGCATTGCAGATTGATTTGAGAAAAAATTGAGCTATTTGAAGGGCAAGCCTATGTCATACGGAGGACGACTGATTCTGATTAATTCGGTTCTCACAAGTATGTCTATATTTTTATTGTCTTTTTTTGAAGTACCAGTTGGAGTATGGAAAAGGCTAGACTTCTATCGATCACGCTTCTTCTGGCAGAGTGATGAATTAAAAAGAAAATATAGACTCGCTAAGTGGGATATCATTTGTAGGCCGAAAGACCAAGGGGGTCAAGGCATTGAAAATTTAGAGGTGAAGAATAGATTTCTGCTCAGCAAATGGCTGTATAAGCTATCTGTAGAGATGGATGCCACTTGGGCACATATTCTTCATAATAAGTACCTTCATTCCAAAACTTTGTCCCAGGTGATGGTAAGGCCGACCGATTCGCCTTTTTGGAAGGGCCTCATGCGAGTGAAATCAGCATTTTTCAATAGGACAAAATTTGTAGTTGGAAATGGTACTTCCACAAGATTCTGGGTTTTTAAACAGGCCAGTAAGTTGAATACTGAACACAAGGGGCAGGGGCCTCCAAGCGAGGACGACAATGAGCCCCGTCAGCCGAAGACCGGGGGCCAGAAATAGTTTTCCCCCGAAGTAAAAATAGTGAACATGATCTACGTCACTCATCTTTGATCTCAGGGATCACCCAGCCAATATCCGTCACGGTGGCTCGGCCGCCCTGGAACTCGATCCCATCATCGACGGATACCATCTCACTAGAGTCCTTATGGATGGCGGCAACAGTCTTAACTTGATCTATCAAGACACTGTTCGTAAAATGGGCATCGACCCGTCAAGAATCAAGCCTAGTAACACTATCTTTGAAGAGTGACACCCGGCGTGGAGGCTCGTTTTACGGGCACATTAAAACTAGAAGTGGTATTTGGCTCTCCGAACAACTTCCGTAGTGAAGAACTGATCTTTGATATCGTTCCTTTTCGCAGTGGCTATCACACACTCCTCGGATGAACCGCTTTTGCCTGTTTCAATGCAGTCCCGCACTATGCTTATTTGAAGCTTAAAATGCCCGGACCACGGGGCTTCATCATAGTTAATGGAAATATGGAGCGCTCCCTCCGTACGGAAGAGCACACCGCGACCCTAGCAGCCGAGGTACACGACGGCCTCATCAAGCTGAACAATTCATCGGCCATCAAGACGAATGACACTACCAAAAAGGTCTGGTACGCACCTCATGGAGATAGCTCCGTGGACCTAGACATCGAATAGCAGTTCCGCCTCCGTCGACTGCCCCATAAGGCCACGGTATATGTACCACACGTACATAACTATGCACTTACAATACCTTAGGCAACACCAAAGGCACACTGCGGGAAAGGTCCATAGTACGGCTCGACCATATTCGGACCTCACATACCCCTTTTCGTTTTTCTCTTTCCCTATAGGTTCTTTCGAAAACCTAAAAGTTGTCAGGTTGCACGAGGGCTCCCTCTTCGGCCCCTCTTTCTCTTCTCTACAGACAACCATCTTACACCTCCTCTCAAAGGACTCACTACTAAGGAGAAACGGTGCATACGTGTGGCTTGGTACCATAGGGATCTTCAAATCACTACTTTTAGGCCCTGTCTAAACCTTTCCCTTATGTAAATTCTTGGCATGTAACATGACCTCAAACATTCATGGAATTATGTGTCTAAACATGTCTTTATAAGGATATAAAGGAAACAAATGATCACCACCTTTTGTTTGGTACTTATGTTATATTATCATCTATATTCCCTCCTTACTTCTGATTGACGTACGTGCTTTAGCCTGGCCTTCGCTCCGGGGGCTGTATTCAGCCTTGCACATTCTAAAGTCCGCAACTCTTCGGCATCTCGGGTATTGCATTATATGCATCGGTTCTGAATCATGTCTTTGGTCTATAGTTGGGTTGCCCGGCTCCTGTGTTCACAACCTTACGTTTCGCTAGTTCGGCTAAGGTAGTAAAGGGAGAACTACTGCGGTTGTATTTTTGGTTCGTCCGATTAAGTACCTCAGTAGAGAAAGCCGAAAACTGACCGTCATGATAAGCGAGAGCTGGTCAGCGATCCGGTGACTTAGTGTTATACTACAGATCATTAACGATTCTTGCCGTGTCACACGAGGGGCTGGGACTCAACCAGCCGCATTGCAAAGGCACTGTAATCCGGATGGCCACTCAATGCAACAGGGGTTAATACTTAACCCCACCAATGGACTCCTATGGCTAAGTGAAGGTGATAAAGCCTCATATTTTGATTGCCTAGTTCATCTCACGGTCGCCTCCTCCACGGACCAAGATGTTGGATAAAGTGCGGCCATGCGTTTACGAACACCCCTGTAATATTTACATGGGGGCAGAAGCTGACGGCAGGAAACCTTCAGAAATATAACTAATAAATGGCCACACAGGAGGATAAAATTAACACAAAAGGCACAATCATAACGCGGATTCATAGCATAGTTTCTTTCACCTTAATACATTTAATCAAACATAACATCCTTTGAACACTGGCCCTCTACTATTGGGGCCCCTTCTAGGACATCTTCAAAGTACCTCTCTGGCTTCCGATGATCTTTGCCCTCGGGCGGACCTGCGATCGCCACTTTAGTGGCCTTCATCTTTTCCCATTGCATCTTGACGTGGGCGAAGGCCATCCGGGCACCTTCTATGCAGGCCGACCGCTTTATGGCATCGATCCGAGGACGCGCATTGACAAGCCACTTCATGAGGCCAAAGTAGCTGCCGGCATGGGCTGGGCTGGCCAAAGTTGGACTATTAGATCCTTCATGGCCAAGCCGGCCACCCTATGCAGCTCGGTCAGCTGCTTCAGCTGGTCGCTGAGGGGCGTCAGATGCTCTGGCCAAAGATACTGCGACCAGAACAGCTTCTTGGTCGAGCTCCCCTCCTCGGCTCGGAAGAACTGTGCAGGGTCGGCAACACTCCTCGGAAGATCCGCAAACGTGCCTAGAGAACTCCAAACTCGGGTCAGCAAGATATACCTCCTACTTCCAAATTTACTCTGCAGAAGAAAGGCCTTACCAGCCGCTATCTGCCTTGCCTACTGGATCTCCTAGAGAGCGCTCTGGGACTCAACCCGGGCCTCTTTGACATCCTGAAGAGCCTTGGCGAGTTTGGATGCTTGGTCCGAAGTCTTCTGCTCTAAGGACTCGCACTTGGTGATGGCGTCCTTGAGCTCTTGCTCGACTTCGGCCACCCGGGCCTCATGTTGGCGGCGGGCAGTTTGCTCCGCCTCCAGCTCCTTCACCGCTTTGTCAGTGGCTGCCCTGTTCACCTCCGCCACCTTCTTGGCCTGGGGAAGCGCTCTCTCGAGGGATTCAACCTCGGCCGCATCAACTATGATCATAATCACAAAATCAAATGAGTTAAAAGGCTCACCATACATATCACTTATGATATATAAATTCTGCATACCTTGCGTCTCCTCGAACCGCTTGTTGATGTGTGAAAGGGCCAGTTATCGACTAGAGGGGGGTGAACAGGCGATTTTTATAAAATTCTTCACAACATGGGAGTTTCGAAGACAAACAATATAAACAACACTATTCGAATGCAGCGGAAGGTAGACTACACTAGACATGCCATAGTCAAGTATTCAATGGAGTGAAGGCACGAAGACTAATGGCAGCTAGGTAGTAAAGATCAGGATGGAAGATAGTATGAAGCCAATCAAAACAGATAGTCACACAGTGAAGTTAAACAGATAAGGCAAGCAGGCAATGACTTTGCGAAGACAAACTGTGAGTAAAGAGAGGTAAGAGATAGAACTAGTGGCTTCAGAAGGACAGGGATTTGTTCCACCAGTTCCAGTTGTTGTGACAACTGTACGTCTAGTTAGGGAGGCTAAGATTCAACTCAGAAGACCGCGTCTTCACCTTATTCCCCTTGAGCTAAGGACACTTAGTCCCCGCCCAATCACTCTGGTAAGTCTTCAAGGTAGACTTCCGAACCTTCACAGACTTCGTTCACCGGCAATCCACAATGGCTCTTGGATGCTCAGAACGCGACGCCTAACTGTCTGGAGGATTCATAGTCCTCAAGTGTAACAAGTCTTCAGATCACGCGGACTGGAAGACTTCAGTGATGCCAAACACTCTTTGGGCTCTAGGTGGTTTGGGCTTTGTCCTCGCTAGGATTCTCTCTCGAAAGCTTCGGCGGTGGGTTGCTCTCAAATGACAAAAGCCGTGTACTGACTCTCAGCAGCCACCAATTTATGGTGTAGGGGTGGGCTATTTATAGCCACTGGCAACCCGACCGGATTTGTCCGAAATGACCCTGGGTCACTAAGGAACTGACACGTGTCGCAACGGTCAGATTTCAAACGCAGGCGGCAGCTTGACTTGGGCTACAAGTAAAACTGACTTATCCGACACAGGATAAGATTTGCTCTCATTGTCTTTGCTCGAAGACATAGGATTTGGTTTGAGCATCACTTCAGTCACTCTGACTTTGTTCACTTGGACCCCACTTAATAGTGCGGTGGTTTCTATGACTCAACAAAGAAGAAATGAAACAACGAAACAACTAAGTCTTCGCGCTCCATAGTCTTCACTCAATGTCTTCTTGTGTCATAGTCTTCAATGTGAATATCTTCACAGACCACCATTGTCTTCAATGTCTTCACACATTTTTAGCGGTCATCTCCGGTAGGTAAACCGAATCAAGGAGGGACTACTACCGTGTTATCCTCGCAATTCTCACAAACACATTAGTCCTCAACCGGGTTTGTCGTCAATACTCCAAAACCAACTAGGGGTGGCACTAGATGCACTTACAATCTCCCCCTTTTTGGTGATTGATGACAAACTGGTTGAAGTTTTCAACGGGGATAAAAGTATGTGAAATTGTAAGGATTAAGATATTGTCTTCATAGATGGCAAAAAGGCTCCCCCTGAAGATGTGCATATAATTGTTTTGCGTTGTAATGCAAATGCACAAGGCAGGTTGTACTTGTGGAGATCTTCTTCACCATATGAAGACAATACATCATGCATGAATAGATACACAGGAATAATGACATGCATAATGAAAAATGGACGTCTGTGGAATGAGTTTATGCGGGATTTATCATCGCATATGCGGAATTTATCATCGGATGACACAGAATAGTAGAAAAGGTAGCAGACGACCATCAAGTTCAAGTGTTACAACTCAAAGAACCAAAGGTAGCAAAATGAGAGTTGTAAGCACTAGGCAAAAAGTATATCAACCACCCATCAGGACCTGCTTGAAGACTATCAACCTATGCTTCTCCCCCTTTTGTCAGTAAGGACCAAAAAGGTTTGAAGACATACGCTCTACTCGTTCCCATGAGGAGTAGGTGAAGCAACAGGGTCGTCGTTGAGGTTTGATGGTGCAGAAGAACTTGGTGCAGTGTCTGTCGTGGTTCTAAGTCAGACAGTAGAATGGGGGGTAGGTATGGAGAGGCAAGATCCTAGCTATGGAGCAGTTGTAAGGACAAGGGATGTACGAGTTCAGGCCCTTCTCGGAAGAAGTAACAGCCCTACGTCTCGGAGCCCGGAGGCGGTCGACTGGATTATGAGTGTATAGATTACAGGAGTGCGAACCCTTTACACTGAGGAGGGGGGGTGGCTTATATAGTGTCTGCCAGACCCCTCCCGCCCTCAGTTATGCAGGGTTTAAAGTACATTAAAGCTAGGCGTTACTGGTAACGCCTTACATAAAGTGTCCTAAATGCCATAAAGACTACTTAATTACAGACCATTTGGATGCAGAGTGGCTCTTGATCTCCTGGTGGTCGAGTGAGTCTTCATAGTCGAGTCCTTCGAGTCCGTCGAGTGAAGTCCCTCTTGGTCGACTGGAATGCAGTTTCTTCTAAGGGTTTTCTTGGGAAGGGTACTTAGGATAGGTCTATGACCCTACCCTAGGTGCATGACTTCATCAGTGTCGACACGCGCTGACGTTGGAGGTGGTGAGGTAGCATCATCTGTGTCACCCAAGACTCTGGCATTCACAGTTGCTAGGGAGGAAGATTACTCTGAGTCTTCAAGAGACGCGGTTCGACGTAAGACAACATTCCTCGGAGGAGTGGAGTCGAACTTGAATCTCTTAGTGAAGCCATCGTCTTGAAGATCAGCTTCAACACTTAGCAATGTCAGACTCTTCCAAGACCTCCGATTGGTTTCATGGGTGACAAATGCATTCTTGGTGGCAAGATTGCGAATGCGATTGACATCCACCAAGAGGCTTTGCATTTGACGCTTCATCCAGTAGTGATGCTTGTCATACTTTTGATGCAAGGCCACGAGAAGCTCTCGGTCATTGAGCACACGAGAGCGCTTCCGAGGCCTTGGAGCAATGGTGCTTTCAGTGGCTTCAGTGCGTGCACGGCGAGTGTTGACGGCCAGTGGATAAACATGAGAAGCAACCTGAATACCTTCAACATGATGTGAAAGCACTGGCGATCTATATTGTGAAGATATAGTGCTTCCTTGGCAGGCTCTGGGTAAATGGCTTCAACAGACATATCAACCTCTGCTAAAAATATGAGATGGTTACGAGCAGAGGGCTGATAGTCAATGGCAGAGTGGAGCTTCATCGGACGCATGATCCAAGGAGCATAGAACTTCAGACCAAAAATGTCAGACCCAGATGCAGCAAACTGGCGAATGAAGAAATCTTGAGTATTGAAGCTTTTGCCATTTAGTATGTAGAATACCAATGTCTTCATTGCACCTTCAAGCTTTGCTGTGGAGGAATGCCCTTTGATGGGCCATAGAGTTCACCTAATGATATGATCGATAGTGTGGGGCAGATACTCTAGGTCTTCAACAAGGAATTCATTGGGATACTCAGCATCCTGAGGCAGTGGCTTCATCATACTAAGCATCTGGCTCATGTTGGGCTCTGGCTTCTGGAAGAGGCTCTCCAATGCATCGCGATGAAGCTGACAACCAGGTTTATACAGTTTGCCTGCAGTGGAGAGGCCGGTAAGCTCAATGAGATCAAAGGCTTTGGCTTCATGATGAATGTTGCCCATCATCCACTCAAGGACCCATGTCATTGTATCCCTGTTGTAGCCGCGAATGTGTAGGGTTGTATAGAATTGTAGGAGAAGCTCTTCATTCCAATGTTCCTTGTCGGTGACAAACTGCAGAAGGCCAGCATCATGAAAGCAATCTAGGGCTTCTTGTAGGCAGGGCAGACCAACAACGGCTTCAGTGTCCAGACACATATGAGGAAATATGCGCTCTTAATTGTATAGAATACAAGAGTAGTAGCTGCACTGCTGATAGCTCCAGAACCGATCTGATGATATTCTTGGCCTGGAATATGGGTTCTTGCCAGAATCAAAGAAGGTGTTGTGTGAAATGAAGCCGTTGACATTGAATGAGCCTGGTGCCGATGCAGTTCCTGGAAACCTTGGCAACCTTGGTTTTGGCTTCTGAACCTGAGGCCTGTGCTCCACATGATAGTCAAACTGAGGTCCAGGAGCAGGCGGAGGAACCAGAATTGGCCATCTGATAGGAACAAGCTTGCCTTGGTAGAATGCATGCTCAATGGTGTGAGGCCTTGGTGGCAGAACATGAGCAATGGCATCAGCAGAGGCGTCAGGCTGCACATCCGTTATAGGAGCAGCAGTGGCTTCAAGCACAGTGTTCACTGCATGCGCCACATTGTCTTCAGCCATGACAACGTCATTGGCTTCAGAGGTGTTGTTGGTGGGTGCCTCAGGATTCTCAACCTCCACTTGAGGAGCTGGAGGGTCGGGCACAGATACGTTCTCCTCGAGAACAACTTCTTGGGTGGTAGGGGGAGTAGCAACATGCACTTCTTCTTGTCTTTCTTCGGCTGATGCAGCCGGATTGTCTTCAGCAACATTTGCTTCAGACGAGGGGACAGTCACAGAAGGATTGTCTTCAGGGAACACTTGACGTGCCACTGAGCTGGACTGGTTTGAGTCTTCTTCTGTGATGGTGGTCATGGAGACCGATAGCTTGAGACCTTTGCGAAGCCGTTGAAAAACGGGCGACGCCTTTGGTGAGGGTGTGGTCTCCATGTAATTATCGTCATTCACCAATGGACTTGTGGCTTGCGCTGGTGGAGGACGGGGTGTACTTGGTGAATCTTGACTTGGGGTTGCTGGTTGGGGGCGATCAGCCCACGAGGCATCTTGAGAAATTGGTGTCAAAGGACGACCAATACTGATGAGCTCGATGTTCGTTAGAATAGACGATGATACCGTCGGGCGCTCAATCTGAGGAAGAACTACATCATCTTCTACATTGTCGTGAGGACCAATGTCTTCAGTCGTGATGGGGTGAACGACTGGAACTTCTTGAGCTTCAGGAGCCTCTGTGGAAGCAGAGTCATGAATGATCAACTGACGCACTTGATTGTCAGGGTCAGGGTGTGCGAAAGCAATGGGTTCAACTATAAGGGGCTCTGTGGGAGCAGCCCGATCTCTCTTCTTGGTTTTTTCTTCTTGGGGGGTGGTGCATCATCAGTGGTGCGCTTGATTTTGCGCTTTCTGGCTTCAGCTTCAGCTGCCTTGGTTTCTGCTAATCTGAAGCCATGTGGAGACCTTAAGCTTCGAGCCTGTCATGCTGGCTGGGAAGACAATGTGAGGTTCTTCCCGCCGTGGAGCTTCAGTATGGGCCACAGTGTGCTTCTTCTTCGGCTTGGCAGCCATCTTGGGGTCAATGCCAGGACGCCCATGAGCCTTGCGCTTTTCAGCTTCGTTGTAAGCCTGCACACACTTAGCAGCAAGATTTTTCATGCGCTCTCTTGAGCCTTTGGCTTCCTCACGTTTCTTGCGAAACGCCTCTTTGAGGTCATTCAACATCAGCTTGAATTTTTGTACATCAGCCACACTCAGCTTGGCCACATGCTTCTTGAACTGTTCCTTCTCAAAATCAAACTTGTGCTTCAGTTCAACAATTCGCTGAGCCAAAGCTAGCTCAGGAGCAATGGCGCCTTGAAAGGAGACGCTGATGCCAATGGGGAGTTGAAGATCATCAAAGCTGAGATCTTGATTGTCGAACCATTCATCAATGAAATTGTGCAGGATATTCACATTGAAGAGGGGCAGATCATTGAAGATCTCCGCCTCTTGCTTGCTCTTGATCAGCTGCTCAAGGGCATCATTGCCAAATTCTTCATCTGAAGACAAATCAATGGCTTCAGATTTGTTCCTCAGAACGGCAGCAGGTGTCAGTGCTTGACTGTGTCGCTGAACAGGTTTCTTCTGTGGTATCTCACGCTTCTTGGAGATGCGAGAGAGATCTTCAGAGGTGTTACTGGGAGCAGGAGGGGCAGTTGCCAATGGCTTCACTCGCGAAGCTTTCGGAGCAGCTGATGACTTTGAAGCTTTAGCCTTCTTTTGCTTCTGCGGCTTTGGAGTAGGAGTTGGAGCTTCATCTGTATCAGCATCATCATCAGAATGATCCACTTTGGCACCTTGGACAGCAATGTGGGTGATGAGGCCAGCAAGGTTGTAGAAAGGGGCCGATCCTGTTCTCATTGGCTTCACGGGTGCCATCGACCCGAGGTGAGGAAGGACCAGGGTTGAAGTCAAGCCCTAGAGCCTTCTTGTTCTTCGCAGCTGAGTCTTTGGAGAACTGGTAGTGGCGCTTGAACAGATGGTCTTCACGGCACCACAGCAGAGAGGAAGGATCAGCGTTCTCTCGCTGCGGTCCACGAATCATGCACGGATAAAATTCTCATTGGATGGCTTAAGGAAGGACTGGGGTTGAAGATTTTTGTACACAATATCTCCCCAGGGTCCCTTGATGGCATTCTTCTCTGCATATTCTTCAGTGACAAAGCGGTATTTGAACCATTCTTCTGCCCAATATCTTCGAATCCACTGGATTCGATTCTTGCGGCCGGTATAGGTTTCCTCAGGGTCTGTTTTGTACAGCTCGTGCAAATCTGGAGGCAAATCCTTGGAAGTGTTACCACGGCGCTGTCTACCCCCTTTCATGCTGACTTCTCAGTTGCCATGAAGTTTAAACTAAAGGGCTTCAGTACGTGCAATGGCTTCAGACGGCTGGTCAGACAAGAACTGGCTTCAGGTGAGTTGATGTGACTCTGCAAGAATTCTGCAAACGAATGCAGACTATGAGAACCAAGGGATTCTCCCACGGACATGTACCTGTGATAGCATTAGAGGTGCGAGGGAAGGGGAAGAGGTCATATGCATTCTCAGAAGATTTTGAAGATAAATCATTTTGAAGACATTGACCTCATAACGCGAAGACATTCACTTATTTGATGAGAGTTGGTTCCAAAGTTGTACAAATCCAAGAATAAGTACAAGTGAGGAATCTAACTTGTAAAGAAGCATAAGTGAATAGACTAGGCAGAATATGAGATGCAGAATGAGATAGATTCAAGTTTGAGGATCTAGAAACCACTTTTGGTAAAGACGGATGAATCTATCAGATCGAGAGGACGGTAAAAAGTAAAGTTTAAATACCACACGAAGAACTGCTAGACGGAGCGAAGATGGAGGCCGAGTAGTTCGATCTCTCGTGCCCTAAATTGGCGACGGAAGACACCTACGGCAACAGTGGAGAGGACGAGGTCCGCGGCCGGCGTGAGGACGGCGTCGAAGAAGTCACGGCAGCTAATCGCTTCGTCGTCGACGTCGTCGAGAGCTAGCGGAGGCGCTAGGGTTTGCAAGAGGTGGCGAGGAGGAAGAAGAATTTTTGACCGAGACGTGACGGGTATTTATAAGGACGGAGATGGCACATCGCAATTATGCAGGTGCCCCTGGCGGTTCACATCTGACGGACATGTGGCAAACATGCAACACCTTGGGAGTTGTTCCATGTTCCCACGCATGCCTGGATTGCCGGGGTGGTTGTTCCGAATTCTCCGGGTTTGAGGCAAATAGGATAAAGCATTAAAAACAGATATAAATGTTTGTCAGATTGACTTCGGCTGACAAGGTCTCAGTGAAGACAATCGACAATTTTCAATAGAATGCATATGACTTGGACAGATAGAGTTGAGGTAGAAGCATAGATAGGTTAGGGTCCGATCACATTCACTTAATTCAAAAGATTCAACACGAAGTCATAGCTATAAGTGAATGTTGTAGAGGACAGAACACAGATAAATATATATAGTACTAGTCCAATTCAACCAATTGAAGATAAACTTGAATATAATCCAAGGATGAACTATGCAAACATAACGCCAATAGAAACACTTCAAACAAAAGTTTGGTGGTGGCGTTACCCACCGTATAGGAAGTATTAGACCCAGACACGGCGCACAATTATTGTGGCGCTCCAAAGTCAAATTCCGCATTAATGTATTCACACTTAGAGTGTATGTCTTCATTAATTGAAGATATACATTACTTCGTGTGTTGCACATCTAAGTCATTAAAATGCATAAGTGTTAGGATGTGTGTCTATTCACTGGACATTTGAGGATTCCAAGATATTTAGCTCACACCGCAACTTGCAAAACCTTTTCTCATCCAAGGGCTCTGTGAAGATATCAGCCAACTATTCTTCTGTCTTGACATGAATGATATCAATATCTTCCTTCATAACATGATCTCTGAGAAAGTGATGACGAATTTCAATGTGCTTTGTCTTCGAGTGCTGAACTGGGTTGTTGGCAATCTTGATGGCACTCTCGTTGTCGCAATAAAGAGGCACATTCTTCAGATGGATACCACAGTCTTTGAGAGTTTGCTTCATCCAGAGAAGCTGAGCACAGCAGGATCCAGCAGCAATGTATTCAGATTCAGTAGTAGAGAGAGATACACAGTTCTGCTTCTTTGAAGACCAACAAACAAGAGATCGTCCCAAAATGTGACATGTGCCTGATGTGGACTTGCGATCAACCTTGTCACCAGCATATGAGAATCCAACTAGATCAAACTCTGAGCCCTTTGGATACCATAATCCTAGTGTTGGGGTGTAAGCCAAATATCGAAGAATTCGCTTCACAACTAAGTGATGCAATTCCTTTCGTGCCGCTTGGAATCGGGCACACATGCAAACACTAAGCATTATATCTGGCCTAGATGCACATAAGTAAAGCAAAGAACCAATCATGGAACGATATACCTTTTGATCGAACTCTTTACCATTTTCGTCGGGACCCAGATGACTTTTGGTTGGCATTGGCGTCGTGTACCCTTTGCAGTCTTGCATTCCAAACTTCTTCAGGAAATCTCTGAGGTATTTTTCTTGAGATATGAAGATGTCGTTGCGTTGTTGACGGATTTGGAGACCCAGAAAGAACTTCAGCTCGCCCATCATGGACATTTGATATTGCTCTTGCATCATGTGACCAATTTCATCACTGTATTTCTTGTTGGTGCAGCCGAAGATAATGTCATCCACATAAATTTGGCACACAAATAGTTCACCATCATATGTCTTCGTGAAGAGTGTAGGATCTAGTGAACCAGGTTTGAAGCCTTTGCTCTTCAGGAAGTCTTTGAGTGTGTCATACCAAGCACGAGGGGCTTGTTTGAGGCCATACAGTGCCTTGTTGAGCTTGTATACCATATCAGGATGTTTTGGATCTTCAAAGCCTAGAGGTTGTGTGACATATACTTCTTATTCTATCTTTCCATTGAGGAAAGCACTTTTCACATCCATTTGATACAGAAGAATGTTGTGATGATTTGCATAAGCTAGCAGTATGTGAATGGCTTCAAGTCTTGCCACCGGAGCAAATGTTTTATCAAAGTCAATTCCTTCCACTTGAGTGTAACCTTGTGCAACGAGATGAGCCTTGTTTCTGACAACTTGACCATGCTCATCTTGCTTGTTGCGATATATCCATTTGGTGCCAATGATATTGTGCTTCCGAGGATCAGGACGCTTGACCAATTCCCACACATTATTCAGCTCGAACTGTTGAAGCTCTTCTTGCATAGCTTGAATCCATTCAGGTTCCATGAAGGCTTCATCAACTTTCTTCAGTTCCGAGATCGAGACAAATGCAAAATGCCCACAAAAGTTGGTTAGTTGTGTTGCTCTTTGAGTTGCTTTTGAACAAGTGAGTGGACCAGGTGCATTCAAGCTGTCAAATATCTTCTCAATCTGAACTTCATTTGCAACACGAGGATGAGCAGGACGAAGATTTTGCTCCTGCTGATCAATGTCATCATTTGGGGGATTGTCTTCAGGCTAAGCATTGTCTTCTGGTTGATTGGGTGCAGAAATGACAAGTTCCTCTTCAGATTGATTCTTAGAAGGTATGATATCTCCAATTCCCATTTGCTTGATAGATTCACTTGGAGGTACTTCATCTAGCACATTTGGCAGGTGCTCTCTTTGCGAGCCGTTAGTTTCATTGAACCGCACATCCAGAGTTTCAACCACTTTATAGTGAAAGAGGTTGAAGACTCTGTAGGAGTGCGAATCCTTTCCATAACCAAGCATAAAACCTTCATGTGCTTTTGGAGCAAAATTTGAAGTGTGATGTGGATCCTTGATCTAGCACCTAGCACCAAATACTCTGAAGTATCTTACATTTGGCTTCTTACGAGTTAGGAGCTCATAGGATGTTTTCTTCAGAAGCTTGTGAAGATAAACTCGGTTGATGATGAGGCAAGCAGTGTTAATGGCTTCAGGCCAGAACTTCTGTGGAGTCTTGTACTCATCAAGCATCGTTCGGGCCATCTCAATGAGAGTTCTGTTCTTCCGTTATCGCTTCTGATGTGCTTGATCTTGACGCCATAGTTCGTCATGGCATGATTGGCAAAGCGTCTGAAGACATCCTGCACTTCAGTCTTGTAGAGGATTATATGTACCCAAGTATATCGAGAGTAATCTTCAACAATTACGAAGCCATAGAGGGAAGCAGTAGCATTGAGAGTAGAGTAGTGAGTAGGGCCAAATAGATCCATGTGAAGCAGCTCGAAGGGTTGAGATGTTGTCATGATTGTCTTTGAGGGATGCTTGGCCTTAGTCATCTTTCCAGCTTCGCAGGCGCCACATAGATGGTCCTTCTTGAACTTGACGCCTTCGATGCCCACGACATGCTTCTTCTTCGCGAGAGTGTGCAGGTTCTTCATGCCAGCATGCCCTAGCCTTTGATGCTAGAGCCAGCATTTTGAAGCCTTTGCTAGAAGACATACGGCCATCTGTGGTCCTGCTAAGAAATCTACTATATATAGATCGTCTTTTCGATACCCTTCAAAGACTAGAGACTTGTCAGATTCCATTAGTACAAGGCATCGATATTTTCCAAATAGCACAATCATGTTTAAGTCACAAAGCATTGAGACAGACTTAAGTTGAAACCAAGGGATCCAACAAGCATCACTTTATCCATGTGTTGATCCCTTGATGTGTCATAGCCTACAGTGCAGTTTGGGGGATAGGCTTCACCAAGCGAGTTGTGAAGCATAAACATTTGATGAACAAGTGGAACAGGAAAATTCAGATCTTGGTTAGGATAGATAGGGTGAGTATCAAGGATTCCTGGAACAAAGTACATAGTAAGACCATTTGGGCATTTTATCTTGCGCCCCATAAGATGTTTAAGGTCCCCAGCATAAGTTTCGGACGCCTTTGATTTCTGGTTGGAGACCTTACCCTGCAAAAGAGAGTTAAGTTTTCTTAACCACCCACATTTTCAGGGGTAGCTTAGAAGCAATGAGTCTAAGTGCAGCAACTGAGAATTTTGGATTTGGATCCCTAGTAAATAGCCTTGCAGGAGGTGAATAATACTCATAGGAATAAGCAGAAAAATTCTTTGTTCTATGAACATAGCGGTTTGACGAAACACGCTCATATTCATGGGTCTGGGTATGATTTCCCTGCAAAACATTGACGTTAGGGTGACTCAGATGAGACCTCGGTCTGTATGAAGCTTTTGGACCATATGAAGCCTTTGGTATGGGATTTGTCTTCTTCACAGGTGGTGTCATGATGACATTCACTGGAAGATTCTCAAGACAACTTTTGGGAACCCATATCTTCTTCAAAGGTGCCCCATTCCTGTAGTTATTACTAATATACCTGGCAAACACTTCACCATTCTGATTCTTAAACAGTTTATAGTTTGCATCAAAGGATTCATCAATGATAATGGGGTTAGCACAAGTGAAACCAGATAAGGTGGATGGATCAACGGGAGGTTCCTTTGCAGCAACCCATGTGGTTTTGGGGTACTGCTCAGGCTTCCAGTATGACCCATCAACATTCATTTTCCTTTCGAACCCAACACCCTCTTTCCTAGGGTTTCGGTTCGAGATCGCTTTTGAGGACATCACATAATGTCGATGCCCTTTTGACTTTTGTACATCCTGTCTCAAGCGGTGTCTTCAACTGGCATTCTCATCGGCAATAGTAGTGGTATCCTCAAGAGAGGGTTAGTTACCATGTCGTAGATTGAAGATATTGCAACGAAGAGCAGCGGTAGAACATTCACAGAATGAAGCAGCATTATCACGCTCAATGCATTTTAGACATGGTGGTTCAAATCCTTCTGGAAAGGGACTGATCATTGGCGAAGTGACTCATTTTCCTTTTGAAGATCTTCATGATCCGATCTCAATTTCAAGTTCTGCTTCCTTTGAAGATAATCATAGGAAAGCTTTTCATGAGAAGTTGTGAGCGATTCATGTCGACCTTCAAGTTCCTGGTACTTAATATGAAGATTTTTTATGTCTTCAATTAAGGACTGAGACTTGGTCATTTCCGTGTCCAACAGGTCATCGCTTTTGTCTAACAGTTTTTGAGTATGTTCCATAGCTTTCTGTTGTTCGGTTGCAATTTTAGCAAGTGTTTTGTAGCTAGGTTTGGATTCACCATCAGAGTCATCTTCACTAGATGTTTGAAAGTAAGCATCGCATGATTTTACCTTGGCACCACGTGCCATGAAGTAGTAGGTGGGAGGCGAGTCGTCCTCGTCATTATCATCAGTGTTGGTGACGGAGCCATTGTCTTCGGTGTTGAAGATGGAATTGGCGACGTATGCAGTAGCAAGGGCCAGATTCGCCACACCCGAGTCAGACTCCCCCTCAGACTCCACCTCCGCCTCCTCTGAAGCTGACTCCTCCTCAGAATCCATTTCATTGCCAGCAAAAGCACGGGCCTTGCCAGATGAGCTCTTCTTGTGTGATAAAGATCTAGAAGAAGACTTGGAAGAAGACTTTGAGGATTTCTTCTTCTTCTTGCGGTCAGAATCATATTCTTTACTCTTCTTCTTCTTCTTCTTCTTCTCATTGTCCCACTGTGGACACTCAGAGATGTAGTGACCAGGTTTCTTGCACTTGTGACAGGTTCTCTTCTTGTGATCATAGGCAGAAGCTTCATCATTTCTTGAGCTAGATCGTGAAGACTTTCTGAAGCCTTTCTTCTTGGTGAATTTCTGGAACTTCTTCACAAGTATAGCAAGCTCCTTTCCAATGTCTTCAGGATCACCAGAATTGCAGTCAGATTCTTCTTCAGATGAGGAAGCAGCAGCCTTTGCCTTCAAAGCTCGAGTTCGGCCATAGTTGGAGCCATAGATATCTCGTTTCTCAAATAGCTGGTACTCATGTGTGTTGAGCCTCTCAAGTATGTCAGACGGATCAAGAGTCTTGAAATCAGGGCGTTCTTGTATCATCAGGGCTAAGGTGTCAAATGAGCTGTCAAGAGATCTCAGTAGTGTCTTCACTATCTCATGCTTCGTGATCTCAGTGGCGCTGAGTACTTGGAGCTCATTTGTGATATCAGTGAGGCGGTCAAATGTGAGCTGGACATTGTCGTTGTCGTGTCTCTTGAAGGGGTTGAAGAGGTTTCGGAGAGTACTGATACGTTGATCTCGCTAACTTGAGACGCCTTCATTGACCTTGGAGAGCTAGTCCCATACTAGCTTTGACGTTTCCAGAGCACTTACACGGCCATACTGTCCTTTGGTAAGGTGACCACAGATGATGTTCTTGGTAGTAGAGTCTAGTTGAATGAACTTCTTGACATCAGCAGGGGTGACGCCTTCACCTGTCTTGGGAACGCTGTTCTTGATGACATACCATAGATCGACATCAATGGCTTCAAGATGCATGCGCATCCTATTCTTCCAGTAGGGATATTCAGTGCCATCGAAGATGGGGCACGCAGCGGAGACTTTGATTATCCCTGCAGTCGACATAGCTAAACTCTAGGTGGTTAAACCGAATCACACAGAACAAGGGAGTACCTTGCTCTAATACCAATTGAAAGGGCTAGTTATCGACTAGAGGGGGGTGAATAGGCGATTTTTATGAAAGTCTTCAAAACATGGGAGTTTCGAAGACAAACAATATAAACAACACTATTCGAATGCAGCGGAAGGTAGACTACACTAGACAAGCCACAGTCAAGTATTCAATGGAGTGAAGGCACGAAGACTAATAGAAGCTAGGTAGTAAAGATCAGGATGGAAGATAGTATGAAGCCAATCAAAACAGATAGTCACACAGTGAAGTCAAACAGATAAGGCAAGCAGGCAATGACTTCACGAAGACAAACTATAAGTAAAGAGAGGTAAGAGATAGAACCAGTGGCTTCAGAAGGACAGGGATTTGTTCGACCAGTTCCAGTTGTTGTGACAACTGTACGTCTAGTTAGGGAGGCTGAGATTCAACTCGAAGACCGCTTTCTTCTTATTCCCCTTGAGCTAAGGACACTTAGTCCCCGCCCAATCACTCTGGTAAGTCTTCAAGGTAGACTTCCGAACCTTCACAGACTTCGTTCACTGGCAATCCACAATGGCTCTTGGATGCTCAGAATGCGACGCCTAACCGGCTGGAGGATTCACAGTCCTCAAGTGTAACAAGTCTTCAGATCACGCGGAAAGAAAGACTTCAGTGATGCCAAACACTCTTTGGGCTCTGGGTGGTTTGGGCTTTGTCCTTGCAAGGATTCTCTCTCGAAAGCTTCGGTGGTGGGTTGCTCTCAAACGACAAAAGCCATGCACAAACTCTGAGCAGCCACCAATTTATGGTGTAGGGGTGGGTTATTTATAGCCACTGGGCAACCCGACCGGATTTGTTTGAAATGACCCTGGGTCACTAAGGAACTAACACGTGTCGCAACGGTCAGATTTCGAACGCACGCGGCAGCTTGACTTGGGTTACAAGTAAAGGTGACTTATCCGACACAGGATAAGATTTGCTCTCATTGTCTTCGCTCGAATACATAGGATTTGGTTTGAGCATCACTTCAGTCACTCTAACTTTGTTCACTTGGACCCCACTTAACAGTGCGGTGGTTCCTATGACTCAACAAAGAGGAAAGGAAACAACGAAACAACTAAGTCTTCGTGCTCCATAGTCTTCAATCAATGTCTTCTCGTGTCATAGTCTTCAATGTGAATATCTTCACAGACCACCATTGTCTTCAATGTCTTCACACATTTTTAGGGGTCATCTCCGGTAAGTAAACCGAATCAAGGAGGGACTACTACCTATGTTATCCTGCAATTCTCACAAACACATTAGTCCCTCAACCAGGTTTGTCGTCAATACTCCAAAACCAATTAGGGGTGGCACTAGATGCACTTACAATGTGGTCGAGTTCCTCATCGGACACCCACAGCTTCCGATTAAGCTCGAAAACCTCTGCGGCCTGGGGTGTAGCCGCCAACATGGAGGCCCGTCACACACATTAGCACAGTATATATTAGTGTCAGAATTATCTTGGGACCCTCTCTCCGGATTGTTCTAATCCGGACAGAGTCTCAGGGGCTACTGTCTATACATCGGATTATCCTTTGCATATGTTTCGAACATTACGTCGCATAACTGAAAGCCCATTGGTAGGTTGTTTAAGGCTTCATTCAGTCTCCTCCATGATGGAAGCGCGTTGCAGCTCTTCCTCCAGAGCATGAGCAGCCTCCAGATTAGCGGAGGCCGCTGATGGAGCTGCTGCTCCTCCCCCCTCTGTTGAAGGGGGTTGTGCATCCCTTCTTGGAGCCGCATTGGTCTCTGGAATGGTGTGAGGCAGGGGCCTAGACTGATGGGCCTCCCCGTTCTGGGTGGTCCTGGGGGTTGCCTCCCCCAGGTCTTCGGCAATCGAGGTCTTAACCTCAGGCGCCTTCTCGACGTCCTCTTCTGCCCCTCCTCGGCCAAGAGAAGTCCTTCAGGATGACACCTCAGTGTCCTCCATGGTGGTAGGCGAGGGGGCTCGCGATGGCGCATCACTCTCCTCCTGCTCAGACGGCAGGGAGTTCCCCTCCGAAGAGGGGGTGTTCGGAATATCGTGCGGAGGGCTGAAAAGCAAACAATAATACAGCTTTCATGATAGAGGTAGGCAAGGGAAAACTGAAGAGTAAAATTTCGGATACTTATGATTCGGCCAGTGGCTTCGCCCTGGGGGCTCTTTTGCGGATGTGTTCGGACTCTGAGTCCGAACTGACCGAAAGGGTTATCTTCCCCCTCTTTGACGTCACCCCCTTCGGGTTTTCAGAGACCGTCCTCTTCTTCCTCCTCCACTTGTGGGGGGAGTCGCTTTCCACCTTCTCCCCCTCCTCTTCGTCCTCGTCTCCCTCATGATTGGAGACGATCTCGGTCTCTCTGGACACAGCGTCCAAAGGCCTCTGCGGCGGGGGCCACCCTTGGGCTCCTTGCCTTTCTTCTTGCCCTTCTTCTCTTGCGCCTGGTAGGGCACCGGGACCAACGTCTCCGTCAGCTGGGGAGTGGCCGGGTCTTCAGGCAACAGAGCAGGACTGTCGATCCGCTCCGCCTTTGCGGTCCATCCCTGTGTAGAAGTAAGCTGATAAGACTCCCGTTGACTAAAAGTATTGATCGGACACGTCTTCGAAAAAGTTAATAATTACCGGAGTGGCCGGATTCTCGATGTCGAGCTCGATGTCTTCGGTCTTCATGGGCCAGCTCTTCTGGTCTTTGAAGAGCAGCTTCCATATCTCTTCGTGTGTAGTGCAGAAGAAGCACTTCAGGGTCCACAGCTCCTTCGGATTGAACTCCCACATGTGGGAAGCCCAGCGTTGGCAGGGGAGGACGCGACGGAAGAGCATGATCTGCACCACGTTGGTGATGCGCTTCTGCAGCATCTGCACCTCCGTCTAGGACCCCCAATCGAGGCCCTTAGCGGTCCATGAAGTGAGCCTCATGGGGGGTCCATATCTGAACTTCGGAATGGCTACCCAGTTGGCGCGGCGGGGTTCGGTGATGTAGAACCACTCCTGCTGCTAGACCTTGATGGTCTCGATGAAGGCCCCTTTGGGCCATGTGGCGTTGGGCAACTTGCTTACCATGGCCCCACCACAGTCCGCGTGCTATCCGTCCACCACCTTTGGCTTCACATTGAAGACCTTGAGCCACAGGCTGAAGTGTGGTGGGATGCGGAGCAAAGCCTCACACACGACAATGAACGTCGATATGTGGAAGAAAGAATTCGGGGCTAGATCATGGAATATAGCCCATAGTAGAACATGAGGCCATGAACGAAGGGGTTGAGTGGAAATCCAAGCCCCCTGAGGAAATGGGGGAGGAAGACAACCCTTTCACCAGGCGCCAGAGTGGAGATGACTTGGTCCTTCTCGGGAAGCCTGTGCGCAATGTTTGCGGCTAGGTACCCCGCGCTCCGGAGTTCCTTCACGTCCTTCTCCGTGACGGAGGAGGCCTCCCACCTGCCCTTGGAGCCTGACCCGGCCATGGCTGGAGAGGGTGGTGGCGGTGAGGAAGACGAGAGCTTTTTTCGAGCGCTGGAGCTTGGGAGATTGGAAGGAAGAGGCTGGAAGGCGTTGGAAAGAAAGGAGGAATCTTTTGTCCTCTTATAGGCGGTGAAAATGCCAACCGTCCCCCACTTAGGCCTTAAAACTCACCTATTCCCAATGAGAGCGTGCGCCGCGGTCGGTTGGGTTACCCAAATCCCATTGATGAGAATCCCATAATAAGTGGGCACGATCTCTGTTTTGACAAGACGGGACAAGGGGGCTCAACCTCGAAACACGAAACGAGGAGTGTGAAAACGAATCAAAACACTGAAGGGTTGTAAGTGCATCTAGTGCCACCCCAAGTTGGTTTTCGAGTATTGACGATAAACCTGGTTGAGGGACTAATGTGTTTGTGAGAATTGCAGGATAACACAGGTAGTAGTCCCTCCTTGATTCGGTTTACCTATCGGAGATGACCCCTAAAAATGTGTGAAGACATTGAAGATAACGGTGGTCTGTGAAGATATTCACATTGAAGACTATGACACGAGAAGACATTGAGTGAAGACTATGGAGCGAGAAGACTTAGTTGTTTCGTTGTTTCCTTTCTTCTTTGTTGAGTCATAGGAACCACAACACTGTTAAGTGGGGTCCAAGTGAACAAAGTCAGAGTGACTGAAGTGATGCTCAAACCAAATCCTATGTCTTCGAGCGAAGACAATGAGAGCAAATCTTATCCTGTGACGGATAAGTCAGCTTTACTTGTAGCCCAAGTCAAGCTGCCGCATGCGTTTGAAATCTGACCGCTGCGACAACGAGAGTGCCATCAAGATTGCCAACAACCCAGTTCAGCACTCGAAGACAAAGCACATTGAAATTCGTCATCACTTTCTCAGAGATCATGTTATGAAGGAAGGTATTGATATCATTCACGTCAGGACAGAAGAACAGTTGGCTGATATCTTCACAAAGCCCTTGTATGAGAAAAGGTTTCGCAAGTTGCGCTGTGAGCTAAATATCTTGGAATCCTCAAATGTCCAGTGAATGGACACACATCCTAACACTTATGCATTTTAATGACTTAGATGTGCAACACACGAAGTAATGTATATCTTCAATTAATGAAGACATACACTCTAAGTGTGAATACATTAATGCGGAATTTGACTTCGGAGCACCACGATAATTGTGCGCCGTGTCTGGGTCTAATACTTCCTATATGGTGGGTAACGCCACCACCAAACTTTTGTTTGAAGTGTTTCTATTGGCGTTATGTTTGCATAGTTCATCCTTGGATTATATTCAAGTTTATCTTCAATTGGTTGAATTGGACTAGTACTATATATATTTATCTGTGTTCTGTCCTCTACAACATTCACTTATAGCTATGACTTCGTGTTGAATCTTTTGAACTAAGTGAATGTGATCGGACCCTAACCTATCTATGCTTCTACCTCAACTCTATTTGTCCAAGTCATATGCATTCTATTGAAAATTGTCGATTGTCTTCACTGAGACCTTGTCAGCTGAAGTCAATCTGACAAACATTTATATCTGTTTTTAATGCTTTATCCTATTTGCCTGAAACCCGGAGAATTCGAAACGACGACCCCGAAAATCCAGGCGTGCGTGGGAACATGGAACAACACCCAAGGTGTTGCATGTTTGCCACGTGTCCGTCAGATGTGAACTGCCAGGGGCACGTGCGTAATTGTGATGTGCCGTCTCCATCCTTATAAATACCCGTCACGTCTTGGTCAAAAATTAATCTTCCTCCTCGCCACCTCTCGCAAACCCTAGCGCCTCCGCTAGCTCTCAACAACGTCGACGATGAAGCGCTTAGCTGCCGCGACTTCCTCGACGCCGTCCTCACGCCGGTCGCGGACCTCGTCCTCTCCGACGTCGCCGTAGGTGTCTTTCGTCGCCAATTTAGGGCACGGGAGATCGAACTGCTCGGCCTCCATCTTCGCTCCGTCTAGCAGTTCTTCGTGTGGTAATTAAACTTTACTTTTTACCGTCCTCTCGATCTGATAGATTCATCCATCTTTACCAAAAGTGGTTTCTAGATCCTCAAACTTGAATCTATCTCATTCTGCATCTCATATTCTGCCTAGTCTATTCACTTATGCTTCTTTACAAGCTAGATTCTTCACTTGTACTTATTCTTGGATTTGTACAACTCTGGAACCAACTCTCATCAAATAAGTGAATGTCTTCGCGTTATGAGGTCAATGTCTTCAAACTGATTTATCTTCAAAATCTTCTGAGAATGCATATGACCTCTTCCCCTTCCCTCGCACCTCTAATCTTTATCACGGTACATGTCGTGGGAGAATCCCTTGGTTTTCATTGTCTGGATTCGTTTGCAGAATTCTTGCAGAGTCACATCAACTCACCTGAAGCTAGTTCTTGTCTGACCAGCCGTCTGAAGCCATTGCACGTACTGAAGCCCTTCAGTTTAAACTTCATGGCAACTGAGAAGTCAGCACGAAAGGGGGTAGACAGTGTCATGGTAACACTTCCAAGGATTTGCCTCCAGATTTGCATGAGATGTACAAAACAGACCCTGAGGAAACCTATACCGGCCGCAAGAATCGAATCCAGTGGATTCGAAGATATTGGGCAGAAGAATGGTTCAAATACCGCTTCATCACTGAAGAATATGCAGAGAAGAATGCCATCAAGGGACCCTGGGGAGATATTGTGTACAAAAATCTTCAACCCCGGTCCTTTCCTGAAGCCATCCAACGAGAATTTTATCCGTGCATGATTCGCGGACCGCAGCCAGAGAACGCTGATCCTTCCTCTATGTTGTTGTGTCGTGAAGACCATCTGTTCAAGCGCAACTACCAGTTCGCCAAAGACTCAGCTGTGAAGAGCAAGAAGGCTCTAGGGCTTGACTTCAACCCTGGTCCTTCCTCAACTCGGGACGATGGCACCCGTGAAGCCAATGAGAACAGGATCGGCCACTTCTACAACCTTGCTGGCCTCATCACCCACATTGCTGTCCAAGGTGCCAAAGTGGATCATTCTGATGATGATGCTGACATAGATGAAGCTCCAGCTCCAACTCCAAAGCCGCAGAAGCAAAAGAAGGCTAAAGCTTCAAAGTCATCTGCTGCTCCGAAAGCTTCACGAGTGAAGCCATTGGCAACTGCCCCTCCTGCTCCCAGTAACACCTCTGAAGATCTCTCTCGCATCTCCAAGAAGCGTAAGAAACCACAGAAGAAACCTGTTCAGCGACACAGTCAAGCACTGACACCTCCTGCCGTTCTGAGGAACGAATCTGAAGCCATTGATTTGTCTTCAGATGAAGAATTTGGCAATGATGCCCTTGAGCAGCTAATCAAGAGAAAGCAAGAGGCGGAGATCTTCAATGATCTACCCCTCTTCGATGTTAATATCATGCACAATTTCATTGATGAATGGTTCGACAATCAAGATCTCAGCTTTGATGATATTCAACTCCCCATTGGCATCAGCGTCTCCTTTTAAGGCGACATTGCTCCTGAGCTGGCTCTGGCTCAGCGAATTTTTGAACTGAAGCACAAGATTGATTTTGAGAAGGAACAGTTCAAGAAGCATGTGGCCAAGCTAAGTGTGGCTGATGTCCAAAAATTCAAGCTGATGTTGAATGACCTCAAAGAGGCGTTTCGCAAGAAACGTGAGGAAGTCAAAGGCTCAAGAGAGCGCATGAAAAATCTTACTGCTAAGTGTGTGCAGGCTTACAATAAAGCTGAAAAGCGCAAGGCTCTTGGGCGTCCTGGCATTGACCCCAAGATGGCTGCCAAGCCGAAGAAGAAGCACTCTGTGGCCCATACTGAAGCTCCACGGCGGGAAGAACCTCACATTGTCTTCCCTGCCAGCATGATAGGCTCGAAGCCTAAGGTCTCCACAGTGGCTTCAGATCAGCAGAAAACCAAGGCAGCTAAAGCCGAAGCCAGAAAGCGCAAAATCAAGCGCACCACTGATGATGCACCACCCCCAAGAAGAGAAAAACCAAGAAGAGAGATCGGGCTGCTCCCACAGATCCCCTTATAGTTGGACCCATTGCTTTCGCACACCCTGACCTGACAATCAAGAGCGTTAGTTGATCATTCATGAGTCTTCTTCTTCCACATAGGCTCCTGAAGCTCAAGAAGTTCCAGTCGTTGACCCCATCGCGACTGAAGACATTGGTCCTCATGACAATGTAGAAGATGATGTAGTTCTTCCTCAGATTGAGCACCCGACGGTATCATCGCCTGTTCTCACGAACAGCGAGCTCATCAGTATTGGTCGTCCTTTGACGCCAATCTCTCAAGATGCCTCGTGGGCTGATCGCCCCCAACCAGCAACCCCAAGTCAAGATTCACCAAGTACACCCCGTCCTCCACCAGCGCAAGCCACAAGTCCATTGGTGGATGACGATAATTACATGGAGACCACACCCTCGCCAAAGGCGTCGCCCATTTTTCAACAGCTTCAGAAAGGTCTCAAGCCATCGGTCTCCATGACCACCATCACAGAAGAAGACTCAAACCAGTCCATCTCAGTGGCACGTCAATTGTTCCCTGAAGATAATCCTTCTGTGACGGTCCCCTCGTCTGAAGCAAATGTTGCTGAAGACAATCCAGCTGCATCAGCCGAAGAAAGACAAGAAGAAGAGCATGTTGCTACTCCCCCTACCATCCAAGAAGTTGTTCTCGAGGAGAACGTATCTGTGCCCGACCCTCCAGCTCCTCAAGTGGAGGTTGAGAATCCTGAGGCGCCCATCAACAACACCTTTGAAGCCAATGATGTCGTCATGGCTGAAGACAATGTGGCGCCTGCAGTGAACACTGTGCTTGAAGCCATTGCTGCTCCTACAACGGATGTGCAGCCTGACGCCTCTGCTGATGCCACTGCTCCTGTTCCGCCACCAAGGCCTCACACCATTGGGCATGCATTCTACCAAGGCGAGCTTGTTCCAGTCAGATGGCCAATTTTGGTTCCTCCGCCTGCTCCTGGACCTCAGTTTGACTATCATGTGGAGCACATGCCTTAGGTTCAGAAACCAAAACCAAGGCTGCCAAGGTTCCCAGGAACTGCATCGGCACCAGGCTCATTCAATGTCAACAGCTTCATTGCACACAACACCTTCTTTGATTCTAGCAAGAACCCATATTCCAAGCCAATAATATCATCAGATCGGTTCTGGAGCTATCGCAGCGCAGCTACTACTCCTGTATTCTATACAATCAGGAGCGCATATTTCCTCATATGAGTTTGGACACTGAAGCCATTGCTGGTCTGCCCTGCCTAGAAGAAGCCCTAGACTGATTTCGTGATGCTGGCCTTCTGCAGTTTGTCACCGACAAGGAACATTGGAATGAAGAGCTTCTCCTGCAATTCTATGCAACCCTCCACATTCGTGGCTACAACAGGGATACAACGACATGGGCCCTTGAGTGGATGACGGGCAACGTTCATCATGAAGCCAAAGCCTTTGATCTCATTGAGCTTACCGGCCTCTCCACTCCAGGCGAACTGTATGAACCTGGTTGTCAGCTTCATCGCGATGCATTGGAGAGCCTCTTCCAGAAGCCAGAGCCCAACATGAGCCAGATGCTTAGTATGATGAAGCCACTACCTCAGGATGCTGAGTATCCCAAGGAATTCCTTGTTGAAGACCTAGAGTATCTGCCCCGCACTATCTATCATATCATTAGGCGAACTCTATGGCCCATCAAAGGGCATTCCTCCACAGCAAAGCTTGAAGGTGAAATGAAGACATTGGTCTTCTACATTCTACATGGCAAAACCTTCAATACTCAAGATTTCTTCATTCGCCAGTTTGCTGCATCTGGGTCTGACATTTTTGGTCTGAAGTTCTATGCTCCTTGGATCATGCGTCTGATCAAGCTCCACTCTGCCATTACCTATCAGCCCTCTGCTCGTAACCATCTCATATTTTTACCAGAGGTTGATATGTCTATTGAAGCCATTTACCCAGAGCCTGCCAACGAAGCACTATATCTTCACAATATAGATCGTCGGAGCTTCTCCCAGCATGTTGAAGGTATTCAGGTTGCTTCGCGTGTTTATCCACTGGCCGGCAACACTCGCCGTGCATGCACTGAAGCCACTGAAAGCACCATTGCTCCAAGGCCTCGGAAGCGCTCTCATGTGCTCAATGACCGAGAGCTTCTCGTGGCCTTGCATCAAAAGTATGACAAGCATCACTACTAGATGAAGCGTCAAATGCAAAACCTCTTGGTGGATGTCAATCACATTCGCAATCTTGCCACCAAGAATGCATTTGTCACCCATGAAACCTGACGGAGGTCTTGGAAGAGTCTGACATTGCTAAGTGCTGAAGCTAATCTTCAAGACGATGGCTTCACTAAGAGATTCAAGTTCGACTCCACTCCTCCGAGGAATGTTGTCTTACGTCGAACACCGTCTCTTGAAGACTCAGAGTACTCCTCCTCCGCAACAACTATGAATGCCAGAGTCTTGGATGACGCAGATGATGCTACCTCACCACCTCCAACCTCAGCGCGTGTTGACACTGCACCAAGTTCTTCTGCACCACCAAACCTCAATGACGACCCTACTGCTTCACCTACTCCTCATGGGAACGAGTAGAGCCTATGTCTTCAAACATTTTTGGTCCTTACTGACAAAAGGGGGAGAAGCATAGGTTGATAGTCTTCAAGCGGGTCCTAATGGGTGGTTGATATACTTTTTGCCTAGTGCTCACAACTCTCGTTTTGCTACATTTGGTTATTTGAGTTGTAACACATGAACTTGATGGTCGTCTGCTACTTTTTCTACTATTCTGTGTGATGCGATGATAAATTCCGCATATGCGATGATAAATCCCGCATGAACTCATTCCGCAGACGTCCATTTTTCATTATGCATGTCATTATTCATGTGTATCTATTCATGCATGATGTATTGTCTTCATATGGTGAAGAAGATCTCCACAAGTACAACCTTCCATGTGCATTTGCATTCCAATGCAAAACAATTATATGCACATCTTCAGGGGGAGCCTTTTTGCCATCTATGAAGACAATATCTTAATCCTTACAATTTCACATACTTTTATCCCCGTTGAAAACTTCAACCAGTTTGTCATCTATCATCAAAATGGGGGAGATTGTAAGTGCATCTAGTGCCACCCCTAGTTGGTTTTGGAGTATTGACGACAAACCTGGTTGAGGGACTAATGTGTTTGTGAGAATTGCAGGATAACACAGGTAGTAGTCCCTCCTTGATTCGGTTTACCTACCGGAGATGACCCCTAAAAATGTGTGAAGACATTGAAGACAATGGTGGTCTGTAAAGATATTCACATTGAAGACTATGACACGAGAAGACATTGAGTGAAGACTATGGAGCGCGAAGACTTAGTTGTTTCGTTGTTTCCTTTCTTCTTTGTTGAGTCATAGGAACCACCACACTGTTAAGTGGGGTCCAAGTGAACAAAGTCAGAGTGACTGAAGTGATGCTCAAACCAAATCCTGTCTTTGAGCGAAGACAATGAGAGCAAATCTTATCCTGTGTCAGATAAGTCAGCTTTACTTGTAGCCCAAGTCAAGCTGCGGCGTGCGTTTGAAATCTGACCGTTGGGACATGTGTCAGTTCCTTAGTGACCCAGGGTCATTTCAGACAAATCCAGTCGGGTTGCCCAGTGGCTATAAATAGCCCACCCCCTACACCATAAACTGGTGGCTGCTTAGAGTTAGTACACGGCTTTTGTCGTTTGAGAGCAACCCACCGCTGAAGCTTTCGAGAGAGAATCCTTGCGAGGACAAATCCCAAACCACCTAGAGCCCAAAGAGTGTTTGGCATCACTGAAGTCTTTCTGTCCACGTGATCTGAAGACTTGTTACACTTGAGGACTATGAATCCTCCAGCCGGTTAGGCATCGCGTTCTGAGCATCCAAGAGCCATTGTGGATTGCCGGTGAACAAAGTTTGTGAAGGTTCAGAAGTCTAACTTGAAGACATACCAGAGTGATTGGGCGGGTACTAAGTGTCCTTAACTCAAGGGGAATAAGGTGAAGACGCGGTCTTCTGAGTTGAATCTCAGCCTCCCTAACTAGACGCATAGTTAGCACAAAGAATCGAACCGGTCGAACAAATCCTGTCCTTCTGAAGCCACCGGTTCTATCTCTTACCTCTCTTTACTTACAGTTTGTCTACGTGAAGTCATTGCCTGCTTGCCTTTTCTGTTTGACTTCACTGTGTGACTATCTGTTCTGATTGGCTTCATACTATCTTCGATCCTGATCTTTACTACCTAGCTGCTATTAGTCTTCGTACCTTCACTCCATTGAATACTTGACTATGGCTTGTCTAGTGTAGTCTACCTTCCACTGCATTCGAATAGTGTTGTTTATATTGTTTGTCTTCGAAACTCCCATGTTTTGAAGACTTTCATAAAAATCGCCTATTCACCCCCCCCCTATAGTCAATAACTAGCCCTTTCAAGGGTCAAGTCTGACGCTTCACTGGAAAAAGTTGTCAGTAAGGACACTATTCCTATTTTTTTATATCCTGCCTTCGCGGCTAAGGGTTGTGTTAATTATACATAGCCGGATACTTTTCTTTTATAAGGGAAAACTGAAGTATGGTACTCAAGGAGAGGAACCCGCCTCGCAATCCCGAAGAGAACCCGGGTGCCGAATACGTCGTCATTGAAGACTGGTTCATGGGCTACTGAGGGAGTCCTGGACTAGGGGGTCCTCGGGCGTCCGGCCTATTCAATATGGGCCAGACTGATGGGCTGTAAAGATGAAGGAAGAAGACCACGTCCCGTGCCCGGTTAGGACTCCTGTATGCGTGGACGGCAAGATTAGGTGTCCGGATATACTGTTTCCTTTCTCTGTAAACCGACTCTGTACAACCCTAGGCCCCTGTATGCGTGTCCGGTTAGGACTCCTGTATGCGTGGACGGCAATATTAGGTGTCCGGATATACTGTTTCCTTTCTCTGTAAACCAACTCTGTACAACCCTAGGCCCCTCCGGTGTCTATATAAACCGGAGAGTTTAGATCGGAGGCAGGATCATCATAATACTCATAGGCTAGACAAGCTAGGATTTAGCCATTACGATCTCGAGGTAGATAAACTCTTATAACCCCTATACTCATCGAATACAATCAAGCAGGATGTAGGGTTTTACCTCCTTTAAGAGGACCCGAACCTGGGTAAACATTTTGTCCCTTTGTCCATTGTTACCATCGATCCTTAGATGCACATCTTGGACCCCCTACCTGAGATCTGCCGGTTTTGACACCGACACTGGTTAAGGTCAGAGGAGGGAAGAAAAGGAAGGGGCGACACGAGGAGGAGCTCACCGGCGGCAACACCTTGCCAGAGGCGCCGGGAGCAGGGGCGAGGAGAATCAGGGCGTGGGGGCTATGAGAGCCTGTGTGGCGGCGCACAAGGGAAGGGATCGAGAGAGGAGAGGAATTTGGGATCGGTCAGCTGGCTGCTCTAGCCTAGGCAAGTGGGTGTTGCGCTGCTCAACAATTATCCCACCACATCTATGATGATACTGGGTTTTGTCACAATTATCATCATAGAAGTGTCATATGTATGACAGAAAAAATTTCGTTCGGCCCAAAATGTCACGGATGTGCCTTTTTTTTGTAGTGCAACAAGCTTGTGGTGTATATGAGATATATATATCAATAAAGCTTCACTGCACTGTTTTTTTATGGACACTGCACTGGTTCTTGTGTGTGTGCGAGACACAAATCAAGAGTGAGTGAAAGTGCTGGTATCGACTAGAGGGGGGGGGTGAATAGGTGATTTTTATGAAAGTCTTCAAAACTTGGAAGTTTCGAAGACAAAAACCAGAAATGACCTAATTGTTATGCAGCGGAAGATAAACTACCCTAAGTAGGCCATAGTCAAGTATGCAATGATGTGAAAGTACAGGACTAATAGCAGCTAGGTAGTAAGGATCAGGATAGAAGATAGTACGAAGCCAATCAACAGTAGTAGTCAAGCAATGAAGTCAAACAGATACACAGATAGGCAAAGACTTCACGAAGACAAACTTAAGTAAGGTTGGGAAGGGATAGAACCAGTTGCTTGTTGAAGACACATGATTTGTTAGACCAGTTCCAGCTTTGTGAAAACTGTGACGTCGGGTTAGGGAGGCTGAGATTTAACTCAAGACCGTGTCTTCACCTTATTCCCTTGAGCTAAGGACACCAGTCCTCGCCCAATCACTCTGGTAAGTCTTCAAGGGAGACTTCCAAACCTTCACAGACTTCGCTCACCGCAATCCACAATGACTCTTGGATGCTCGAACGCGACGCCTAAATTTGGAGAATTCACAGTCCTCAAGTGTAATAAGTCTTGAGTCACATAGACGTAAAGACTTGATGATGCCTAACACTCTTTGGCTCGGGTGTTTGGGCTTTGTCCTCGCAAGGATTTCTCTCTCAAATGCTTCGAGGTGGGTTGCTCTCAAACGACAAAAGCCGCACAAACTCGAGCAGCCACCAATTTATGGTGTAGGGGTGGGCTATTTATAGCCACTAGGCAACCCGACCTGATTTGTCCAAAATGACCCCGGGTCACTAAGGAACCTGCACGTGTTCCAACGGTCGATTTCAAACACACGCGCAACTTTACTTGGGCTACAAGCAAAGCTGACTCATCCACTCTCGATAACGTTTGCTCTCATTGTCTTCGTCGAAGACATAGGATTTGAGTTGAGCATCACCTCAGTCACTCTGACTTAGTTCACTTGGACCCCACTTAATAGTACGGTGGTTCCTATGACTCAACAAAGAAGAAAAGGAGGCAACGAAACCACACAGTCTTCGCGCTCCATTGTCTTCACGCAATGTCTTCTCATGTCATAGTCTTCAATATGAATATCTTCTCATACCACCATTGTCTCCAATGTCTTCATACATTTTTAGGGGTCATCTCCGGTAGGTAAACCGAATCGATGAGGGACACTACCTACGTTATCCTGCAATTCTCACAAACGCATTAGTCCCTCAACCAACTTTGTCGTCAATACTCCAAAACCAACTAGGGGTGGCACTAGATGCACTTACA